>VOQK01000400.1:3984-17028 GCA_015052645.1 Benitochromis conjunctus | reverse complement strand
ACCATGCTGGATCTCCAACAAAAATCACCAAATTAAGGCCCTTCTTTAACAAAACTACACCTGAAACTTATACAATATACGAAAATAAAATCACATAATGTGACCACACATTACAGTGCGTCACAACAGGGAAGACACAGTGACTGAAACCAGGAGCTAGAACTACAAATATAATATGAACAGAAAACCACCAAGAAAACCAAAGCCATGAATAATAAATAGTCAAGGAATATAACTTAAACAACAGTTAGTTTTCCATATAAATCCAGATTAAACATTTTTTAGTAAATCGCTCTTATTGTTGAATCATGAACACTGATCTTAACGGAGGCAACTGAGACCTCTTTAGATGATGTTCTGGCTTCTTTTGTGACATACTCGATGAGTCATTAATGCACCTTGGAGTAATTTTATAAGGTTGTCCACTCATGGAAAGGTTCAGCACTAGAGAGTCTTCTTCTCTAGTGCTGAATTATGGAGTCCACAAGGTTCCTTGCTAGGGCCAATTCTGTTTACATTATACATGCTTCCCTTAGACAGTATCATTAGAAGGTATAGCATACATATTCACTGCTATCCAGATGACACCCAGCTTTATCTATCCATGAAGCCAGAAAACAAACACCAAACTGCAGGAATGTCTTAAATTCAGATAAAACTGAGGTTATTGTACTCT
The DNA here is from genome assembly GCA_015052645.1 of Benitochromis conjunctus. Lineage (NCBI taxonomy): Eukaryota > Metazoa > Chordata > Actinopteri > Cichliformes > Cichlidae > Benitochromis > Benitochromis conjunctus. The sequence continues at coordinate 16,352 of VOQK01000400.1, read as the reverse complement.
GCCCTGAAAATCTTAGAAATAAGGTGTCTAACCAGAATCTTACTCTGGATGACATTGCTTTGGCCTCCTGTAACACTGTGCAGAATCTCAGAGTCATTCTTGACCAGTATGTGTCCTTCAGTGGGCATATTAAAGAAATATGCAGGACTGCTTTCTTACAAATATGTAGGACTGTGCAATAACTCCAAAATTAGAAACATCCTGTCTCAGAGTGAGATTGAAAAACAAGTTCATGGATTTATTACTTGTAGGTTGGACTACTGTAATTCATTATTATCAGGATGTCCTAAAAACTCCTTAAAACCATTCAGTTGATCCAAAATGCTGCAGCAAGAGTACTGATGGGAATTAGAAAGACAGAGTATATTTCCATTATATGGGTTTCTCTTTATTGGCTCCCAATTAAATGCAGAATCACATTTAAAACCCTGCTCCTCACAAACAAGTTGAATAAGTCTTGAATAATCAGCCCCTGTCTTATGTTAATAACCTTATAGTACCGTATCACTCCATTAGAACACTTCGTGCTCAGACTGCGTTCTTACTTGTGGTTCCTGGAGCATTTAAAAGTACAATGGGAGCCTTCAGCTTTCAGGTCCCTCCTTTTATGGAACCAGCTTCCAGTTTGGATTCGAGGGACAGACACTATCTCTACTCTTAAGATTAGGCTTAAAACTTTTGTTTTTTATAAAGCATAGGGTTAGGGTTGGCTCAGGTGACCCTGAATCCTTCCTTAGTTATGCTGCAGTAGGTGTTGGCTGCTGGGGGATTCCCATGATGCACTTCTTTAGCCACCTCTTGCACTCACTATGTATTTATATATCTCTCTGCATTTAATTATTAGTTATTATTGATCTCTGGCTCTCTTTCACAGCATGTCTTTTTCCTGTCTTCCTCCCTTCACCCACCAACCGGTCACAGCAGGTGGCCGCCCCGCCCTGAGCCTGGTTCTGCTGGAGGTTTCTTCCTGTTAAAAGGGAGTTTTTCCTTGCCACTGTCACCAAAGTGCTTGCTCATAGGAGGTCATATGATTGTTGGGCTTTTTCTCAGTTTTCTTTGTATTAATGTACTACTGTAAATTACTTTACAATATAAAGCGCTTTGAGGCAACTGTTGTTGTGATTTGGCACTATATAAATAAAACTGAATTGAATTGAATTGAAGATGGAGTTTTCTCCATTTATGGATAATGGCTCTTCCAGACTTTCCGGACTGTCAGTTACTTTCTCATCTGGTACTCTTATAAAGTCCTCTACTTTGATTTTGCAAGTGTTACATTGGCATATGAACTACCAGTTATTTGTTTCCAAAACTTTCCTCACCTACTCACTAACCAACTTAGACTTAAAGAAATATATACATAATATGGGTATACAATCCAGAGACAGAGAGAGAGAGTGATCATGGTGAGCTGCCTGGACCAAAAAAATGAGAAAGGCCAATTTTTTGTTCCAGTTCAGCCCTGTTGTCACGCCACCCATATTTCCAAAATCATTCCACAATACCGCCTTAAAACTCTTGCAACTCCACTCTGCTTCTCTCTGTCTTGTTTGCACTTTTCTGTAGTTTAACATTAAATCTTTCACCCAAGTATCTTAGCTTTCCATAACAGAAACTTCTTTCTCTCTATCTGCAATTTCCTCCTCTACCTCTTTATGTTCCCAGGGGGTGACCCTTCCTCCTCTTCCACATCCCTGATTCAGAACAAGAAGGGCTGTAACCCCAGTCATATACACACACACACACACACACACACACACACACACACACACACACACACACACACAGTGTAACTTCAGTGCAGCCACTCAGGATCAATTACTGAATTAGCATCTCAGACTGGAGTACCAGGAACAGAATAGAGGAGAGTTTTTTGTGATTCTTAATTCTTTCCCTTTCACTATCATTTCCCTCATGATTTCCTCTTCATTGTCTATTTTATTCTGCAGCCTGCTCTTTGACACACAGTTCATAGTACCAACTGCATCAAAACCAGTGAAATTAGTTTTAAAGAATCACTGGATTATTGCAGTTCAGTTTTTTTCTCTTTAACTGACCTAAAGTACCTGGCCATATCCAACCTGTAAAATGAGTCATATGACTCTGTGACAGTAACATGAACCTATTCCTGTTTAATGTATAGTGTCACATCCTATAGAAGCTGTGTTGTGTGTGTGTGCATGTCATGCAGAAATTCAAGAGATTCACAGGTTGCAAAGGAGGAGAGGCTATGACAGTTAGAAAAGATGAAACCTGAGATAAATGTGACATCATGGAGTGATGACACAGATATTGTTCAGAAGAGTGTGCACTTGTATCCTCAGTACTGGTATCGTGACCAATGCAGTGGCTATAATGGGGCCATCAGTATCAGGCTGTGGAGCCACAGCCACATTTCAGACACTGACAGAGAAGATCTATCTAAATATGGCAGGTTGGTAAACAGTTCCACCTAATACTAGCAAGCAACTAGGATGCTGCTATTAAAATCATAGATTATCAGACGTCCACTGGAGACCTCCACTGGTAGTGTCATGTAAAACTTCCGATGGTAATTTGTGCTTTACATTGTGTTAGCGTCTCTTTAAAGCCAAACAGTTTTCCTATGCTAACAACATGCATTTGGTGACTAAAATTAGCCACACAAAACGTGAACCAAACTAAATTGGCTGGTTCTTATGTAGCACTTTTCAACTCTGCTTGAGCCTTTGCCTCATTCACCTAAGCACTTTATTACCTACACTTACTACACATGCATTCATCATTGTGTGTAAAATCTGACCAACAATGTAGGAGGAATAGAAATGTAAAGTGGTAGAATGGACAAACAAGAGAAGCCTTGCCCTTGCATAACCTCATCGATCCTTTGACTGGATGAGCTAATAACGATTATTTGACTGAGTTTGTTAAAGAGTTTAAAGGCTTGAAAGTGGTCCACGTGTTCTTGAATTGTATCACAGCTTTCCTTTGAGCATTTTTAATAGAGACTGGAAATAATAAATTAATATGTTATGGAAAGGGTTCCAGAAATTTTAGAGAAGTTTGTAGGCCCCAGCCTAGTGGTTCTTGAAAGATTTTCATAACAAATATAGGCATACTGTATGTCTTCAAATACATACACAGATAATCACATAAGTTTTGGTTCAGCTATCGGGATTTGAGAATGTGTGTTTAAAACAGAGTAGGGCTATCTTTCAACTAAGACAGCAGAAGAAAAATGCAGTGAGTATCATGGGGAGATTTCACTGCATCTTTTATGACTGCTTTGAGTTATCTGTCTCATGTAAAGATCATGTATGCTGTATATCTGTTTTTCAGTTCTGAGTATGTGTTTATCTGCTTTTTTCTACTTAAGAAAGTACTGACTTGCAGGAAAACTGGAAGCCAGAAGTTGAGTATTTCATTTGAAATAGCAGGGGTGCTGATTCCTAGCATGCAGACATATACATACACACTTATACCCCAGTCTGAATAAGCCCAAGCAGTATGCTAAAAGCAGTTGGCAATGCAGCAAAGAGGCCAGGTTTTGACAAGTCTCTCACAGTCCCTCACACGATCTTTTCTTCCTACCTCTTTCACTCTGCCCATCCATCTCTCCCTCTGTCATCCCCTCCTCTATTTTCAGACGTCTTTCTCCTCCCATCTCCTTTCGTCCTAGACATGTCGGCAGCATTTTTTTTTTCCTTCCCAAGGACGAGAGACACACAACATGAATTATTTCCATGGCCCTGTCCTGTATGGAAAGGCATGAGGGAAAGATTTAGGACAGCAGAGTCACTCCACATCCTCCATCTCAAAGCAGGAAATGTGTCTTTTCAGTTAGCAGCTGATGGAATTAAAAAAGTCTTTAACAAACTCAGTCATATTCAATATAATGCATATTCTCAGTTTGCATGCCTCGCAGCTTAAAGGACGCTATTCTGATCATGGTTTTTAAATTGCTTTTTGAAAACATCTAGGAGATGCCAGCTGATCTTTAGTTGACAATAGATGGACCCAGACACATCACAAGCTCATTTTTTAATGTAATAGCTCTTTCAGCACTGTCAATTAAAAAAAATAAAAAATAAAAATACATAAAGTAATCAGAGTTATAGAGTTAACAGCAAAAGCTGTCAACCTTACTGTAACAGTCAGTGACCTTTAGGGGCTCTGCTCATGAGCTCTTTCTCCTCCATTGTTTCAGGTCTGCCTTATTGCCACCAAAGATGGGCAGTAACGCATTACTGTAATCTGATTACTTTTTCAAGTAACGAGCAAAGTAAGTGGGTGGAGGGGGAGGGAGTGGCTGGGGTTGGTGTGATATTGAAATTGTAAAGACTTACACAAGCCAGAAACTGAGACTTTTCGCCCTCAAAATAAAAGCTGAACCTTTCGGCACGTGTTGGTTTAGTAATAAGGCACAGTAGTTACTGGTTACTGTGGTGGTTACTGAGCCAGTGTTTTTCCTTGCAAAGTGCATGGACGTTGCTAGCAGCCAAAAAGCAAGCAGGTTTTTAGTGCCACAGCCTCGTTGTGTATGATTTCACCTAGCAATAACCAGAATCTTCTAGCATCCACCTCCAAACCAGTTAATTAATACATACGTTTTGCTAGTGACCGTACACTACTGGTCGCTAAGTAAGCCATACAATTAGTCAGATAACATGCGCCCAAGAGCGCATACATCTCTTTTCCTCTAGTACCAACTCGGCTGAACTCTGATTTTAAAGTTTTCCATTAGGTGGGATTCCAGTCGATCTGAAAATGTGACTTCAACAAACTGTGTCACGGCATGCCGGGGCAGACCGTGTGGGTTGAATGAGGTGGACCCAGGAGCAGACTCAAGTGCGGAGACAGAACTGAACTTTAAACAGAAAGCGAGCCTTTATTGTGGCTGATAACAGGTGGCAAAACAAAACAAGCACAAACAGCAAGACTAACTAAAACTAGACTGGGAGAAACTAAAAGCTAACACTAACACAAAAACCAAAACTTGGGCATAACCAAAACCTGACTGAGGGAAATCCTGGCAGCGTTGGGACATGAAGTGGAAAACAGGCATGGAGAACCGAGCATGGATAACAGACGACCTGACAAGAACTCAATCAAAAGCACAGACTGAAATACACCAGAGATAACGAGAGGGATGGGGAACAGGTGAGAACACAGCAGGGACAAATCAGGGCTGACGAGACTAAGGAAGCAAAACTAGACACATTGACATGAGACAAGACCTTCAAAGTAAAACAGGAAACAAACGAAGACACAGATGCAGAGACACGGGCTTTACATAGGGAACTGACAATGAAGGGGACACATAGGTAGGGATAACAGAACCTGGAAACAGAGGGAGCACAAAGAAACATGAGGGCAAGGGACCTGAAACAATACATAAAAATAACAACTTAACACGCTGGGTCACCGACCCAGGACCGTGACAAACTGCATGCCACTGAGTAGTGTCACTTGACAAGTCGGAGCATCTTGTTCATGAAAATCAAAACCACCCTTTTAGAAAGCTGGCAATGAGGGAAATAGCTGGACAAAAAATTGTAAATCAACAGATTCTTAAATCTGTGCTTTATACAACATGCCTCATTCATGCAAGCACTTTTTCTCTGCAGAAGTGCTTTTTGTCTATACCATTCACACACATTCATACTCCAATGGACGCATCGGAGAGCAGTTTTGGGTTAGTAGCTTGCCCAAGGATATTAGGCATCTAGACTGGAGCAACCAGGGATCGAACCACGAACCTTGTGATTAGCAGATGACCTGGACTTTTTGCTGCATTGCTATAACAACCCCATGCACATTATATGTGGTACTTGACTGTAATGGAAAACAGTCAAAACCAAGCTGAGTCAAGCCGAGCAGGTACTAATTGAAAAGGGCTAATAGTGAAGAACAGTCCATTGCAAAAACTTTAAGTACTTCTAATTGTTGATGGGAGTCAGCTGTATAAAAAAAAGATGGCACCTAGGCAGGAGAAAAAGCAGGACACACCCACACAAGGGCAACTTCAGGAGGAGGCCCTGCTAAGGCCATAACACCCCCTCCCATAAATACAAACCAGTGGTTTGTCACTGAACATCCTACACATTGCAATAGGCAAACTGACCTACGTGTTTTGGACCCATTGGGAAGGTGTTGGCAGATTCCACGGGCTATACCTAATCGTTACTATGTGGTGTAACTCAGTGGTGTAACAATCGCAGGTGTAATGAGTTGGTTTGCCTTTTGCAATGTGTAGGATGTTTAGTGACAAACCACTGGTTTGTATTTATGGGAGGGGGTGTTATGGCCTTAGCAGGGCCTCCTCCTGAAGTTGCCCTGTGGGTGTGTCCTGCATTTCCCCCATTTTCCCTCATCCCCTGGACCTTTTTAGGGGAACGTAACACTATCATTATATTTCATTTTGATGATGAATACAGAAATGCACATTCTACAACAGTTCAAAAATCCCCTGAGTGGACCATCAAAACTGAAGAGTGAACGAAGCGGAGGAAGAAAGGGATGTGTCAGCATGTGAGTGCAGGGACATAATGAAGGACGAGCATGATGATGGAGAGGAAGTAAAGTGTTGAGGCGGCTGGCAGACAGCAATGTCAAAACTCTGTCTGATGGAGAAATGATGAATAGAGAGAGAGAAATACAGTTATTATGGCTCCCACTTAGTAGAATGGGAGTTTATGTATATATATATATATATATATATACATATGCATATATTAAGTTTTCCGCATTCATCTTTCAACTCTTTCTCAATCAGCTGTGTGTGAAAGTGATTACATTTCTCTGTTTAGGTCCCATGAGTTTTTGGTTTCACTAAAAATATCTCCTTCTCATGGTGTGAGCAGTTAAGCCTTCATGATTAAATAAATCTGCTTGTTTTTCTTCATCAAACCAAGCGCCTCTGCAGACCGTGTGATGACAGGGAGACGATTTGATTTCAGTTCAACACGAGGACAAATGTCAAAACACAGTTTTCCTTTACGGTAAGAATATGGCAACAAGAAAAACTTTTTGCCACTTAAATTCCCTTCTGCTGACAGTATGTGACAGAATCTTGATTGGGACATCAAGGGGACTACACAAAAGTTCTGCTCTTTGAATATTTGACATGATTTCAGATAGGTGTTATGTTTTTGGCTTTTCGGGACAGAGCAAACAATAGCTTAGACCTCTCAGTGAAAGTTTGTTATTGCTGCTGTGTGTTTTTTGTTTGTTTTTTCAAAGTAAAATGAAGGGTTGGAACTAAATATTGGCTCATCCTTTCTAAAGTCACTATCGTAAAATTCTTACTTTAATTATAAAGTTGTTAAAAGTTGGAGAACAATCCTGTTTTGCTTAAGATAAAAAATAGAGTAAGATCACTCTGGCATAAGCCATGGAGGCTGTTTAAAAAAGGGATGAGGGAAAAGAGTTTACACACATTGAATATGACCATAATTCTTATGAAAACTGGGCTGGCCAATAAAGAATTTCAGTGAGTCAGATAAGGATCAGGAAGTTCACATTAATGTCTGAAACATCCATTCACAGCCACAAGAACACTAACTTGATATGTCACGATCCCTCCACTGCTCCCCATCCAGAAACCTCCAGCACTTCCAGCACTATAACCACTTGTTGTAGTGTTAGCAGCCAAACATTGTTGGGGCTACTGGTATCAACAACTGGAACCTGATCCTTTTTGCGGTAGCTGCTGAGAATTTTGCTCTCTTGTGTAACCCATAAATCTACTGTTTCTTTTAATAGTCATCTAGTGGTCTGTGCAAATATTTTTAATTAATCGAAACTATTGGATTAACTGTATCATTTGCATTTATTTCTAGAACACACACATAAAATTCACTTTACTTCTATAAAGCATACATAAGACAGAAGGCGCCACTGGAAAAGCTTTACTGGAAAAAATGGGAAACTCATTCCCAGGAGAGACATGCTACATTTAGGAATAAGTTATGTGACCAACAGCTAAAATTAGTTTTCTTACTGTTGAAAAAAAAATCATCTGGAATCCACAAAAACATGACTCTGATACAGAAAAGTCAGAATATATAAATACACATGCAATTTTTTTTCTTTCCAAGTCAAATCTCGAAGCTGTTTCAGTTTATTTGGATGCAGTCACCCTGTTCCGCCCCCTGCCAGTTGTGAGTGTATCAAAACTTTGACACATGGGAAAATGAATAATGTGTCTGGGAATAGCTCTTAAATTCTTTCCCATGTAGATGGGATGAAGTTCTTCTGCAGTTTCTAACCAAATGCCAGTGGAGCACTGATTTCTGTGTGCAACAGTGCCAGGCTTGCTAAGGTCATGCTGACAGTGAAATACAAAGATTCGGACCACTTTTTTTATTTGAAAAAATAAAGTAAAGTTGCTGCCAGCTTGATTTTAGTTTTCTCCCAGTTTGTTAAAATTTTTTGGATTGTCAGTAAAGGCTCTTTTGTTTTTTGCCTTGCCTACCTCTTTATCACACACTTTGATTTGGTTTTCACATTCAAAGCAGTACATTGTTTCCATAGTGAACTCAGCAGAGTGAGATGAAGTAGGGCTACACAATTAATCAAATTTTAATCTTGATTACAATTTTGGCTTCCCATAATTATAGATCATGATCAAGCACTGCCTAAATCACGGCCTGTCCACATATCTCTATGGGCCAGCCTTTTCAAAGACCTGAAAACACAACAAAAATTGGGTTTCTGTGCCTTAGCTGGAACCCAGATGTTAAGGTGTGCCCAAGTTTTTAAGCCACAGACGTCTTAGGAAATTAGGAACAAAGCTGCCATATTCCCTGCATGTGATCCTGGGCCAGCCAGCACAACTAATCCTGGCCATTCTTGAACTGCTTGACTGGTATTTTGCATTTGCTTAACGTTTTCCGTATAACTGTCTTGATTACCGTCACCTGTGTATTGCCCCAGCTGTGTCTTGTCACTGATCAGTTCCAGTGTCCCAAGACATCTGTTCTCTTTGTTCAAACTGCCCCATTCCTTGTTTTCTTTATTTCTGTCCAGTTTAGGTTTATGCCCAATTTAGAATTAAATTTTTGGGGTTTTTACTGCCAATAAAGACTCTGCTGGGGTTTTTTTTTTACCTCACTTGCTTCTGGGTGAACACTTGGGTTCACTCCTCACGGTTTCAGCATTTTGTTTTAATGAATTTTCCAGCTGTTTGGTTAATTATACATGCCAAAATACCACTACACAATACCTTAGCTTTTTTTAAAAAGTAACTGTAATATTTCTAAAATACACTGCAAAACATATTGTTACCCTCTGTGTATTTGCAATACATTGTTTAAGTCTTACATTATCTAATTTTGCTCCCAATTTTGTAATTTTTTTGAAAGTGAAAGTACTAAGCATCCTTTAGTCACCTCATGCTAAACTGAACTTGGCATTGAATAAACACAATCTTTCATGTAACAGTGTGTGTACAAATGTGAGCTTTAGAACAGTGTCTCAAGAGCCAGGAGTCAATCCACATGGTTGGACACTGGATGCTTTTCGACCAAACTCCAAATCCATGTTACAGTAACAGTCTAAGCTCAGATCTTTAGGTTCCTGCCTGTTTTCCTTACTCTTCAGAGCACGAAGAACAAAGACCTTCACAACCTCTATTACAACAGTATCATTATACAAACAGCCTGCTTTACTCACAAAAGTAAACTCTCTAAATTCCCCTAAATACCAACACATACAATATTCAGTTTGTCATGATAGAAGATCCGGTGACTTCAAGCTTCCTAAAATTGCATGCAAACCGCTTAACAGCACTTCTGAGGAGTTTTTGTGAAGCTCTTTTGTGTTGTGTCAAAATTAGTTTGGTCTTAAATTGCTGATACCAAATGTCCCATTGTTCTTTGACATCTTAGCAATAAAAGAAGCCTAAGATTTTATTTTTTGGAGCCTCTAGCCAGTCCAGTTCCTGTTATATAATCAAAACTTCAATAGTGAATCTCTTTCATGCACACGTATAGAGCAAAGCAGTGTGCTTAACCGAATCAGAATGAAATGTCTTTCCTCGCAGAGGTGATCTAAGGTTCACTTTGTAACTGCACAACGTTGAAAAATGGTATTTCTTATGATTACATTTTTTTAAGTTGGAATGTTGCTTAAAATGGAAATAAAGATTAAAATTTAATGATGTATAAATCTCATAAACCCATACGTTATTCACAGTACAACATAAAAACACATCAAATATTAGTTCATTTTGAATTTAATGGCAACAGCATGTCTCAAAGTTAAGACGGAAACAACCAAAGACTGAAAAAGTAAGTAAGGGATATTTTGCAGCTGATTTGCTTAATTGGCATAAAAGATGCTCTTTTGGTTGGTTATAAAAAGACCATTTTAGAAAGACAGAGTTTCTCAGAAGTAAACACAGATAGAGATTCACCAATTTGCAAAAATGCCAAAAAACATAAAAACCAAAACATCCAAATGGTGGAACAATTTCAGAAATATGTTCTCCATCATAAAATTGTGAAGACTTTCAATATCTTATTATCTACATTACATAACATCATCAAATGATTCGGAGAACTGGCAAAATCTCTGTGCACAAGGGACAAAGTAAAAAATCATTATTGGATGCCCATGATCTTGAGCCGTAAGGGAGGACTGCATTAAAACCAGGCATTATCCTGCATCAGTGCCTAGAGAATTGGCAAATTGCAGTTGTGTAAAGACAACATCAATGCTTAATGGTATATATAGACTTTAGAGCAACATATGCTTCCACACAGGTTGTTTTTTTACAGGGAAGGCCTAACATATTTCAGCAGGACAATGCCTAACTGCATTCCAGCAACATGGTTGCGTATTAAAAGAGTCCAGGTGCTGAACTGGCCTGCCTCCAGAGTTTCATCAACTGAAATCATTTGGTCATGAGATGAAAAATATGACAAAGAAGTCCCAGAACTGTTGACAATACTATATCAGACCAGAATGGACCAACAATCTCCCCCAAAAGTCCACCAACTGGTCTTCTCCATTCCTAGATGTGTACAGACTGTTGTTAAAAGAATAGGGGATGCTCCATGATAAACATCACTTTTCTGAGCTGTAATGTTGCCATCAAATTCTAGGTTACCCCTGTTTCCTCTTTTACGTCTTTATTTCATGACTAATTATGTTCATAAATGCTCTGGAGATTATTAATGAGAATGAATCATGTTTAAGTGCTAAACATGATATATGTATACCATGTATAGTATACATATATCATGTATGTGGAATTTACAGTCTGGTATATTTCTAAAAAGAATGAATGCACTGATCAATTTAGCAACACCAATAGTCCCAAAAGACCACCAAACAGAATTTAAGTGATGTCAGAATTATTCCTATGGTTAAAGAAAACAGCTTCACACCATCTAACCAAGACAAGAATGTTATTTTCTACAACCAGGAGACATCTTTACAGCAGGATGCAAACCGCTGGTCACACTCAAGAACAAGAAGGCCAGCTTAGCTATTAAACATCTAAAAGAGCCTGCCCAGATCTGGGAGAAATTATTTGGAAAGATTAAACCTAGATTAACTTGTACTATAATAATGGAATTTCACAAACTGTATCATCTTTCAAACATGGTGGAAGGAATGGGTATGGGAACGTTTGGATACCAGTAGAAGTGAGTCACTAGTGTTTATTGATGGTGTGACAGGATGAACTCTGAAGCGTACTGAACTAAACTCTCTGCTCAGATTCAGCAAAACTGATCAGACAGTGCTTCACACTTAAAATGGATAACGAACCAAAGCATACCGCAAAAGCAACCCTAGAGTTTGTCAAGGTGATGAATTAGGATGTACTTCAGTGGCCAAGTCCAACCCAACTGAGCATGCTTACCAGATACTGAAAACAAATCTGAGCACAGTAAGGCCCACAAACAAGAAGCAATTGAAGGTAGCAAAGTAAATTTGTAAAGCAGTTAAAGCCTGGCTGATCATCTCAGTGGGTGAAAAGGCCATGGGTTTTAGACTTCAGGCAGTAACTGACTGCAAAAAAGTTCATCTAAGTACTAAAAAGAATACTTACATTTAAAATCAGGTTAGTTTGATCAAGTTCCTCAGCGTCTCGGGGATTATGTGTAAAAATAGTAGTAATTTCAAAATTGTGTTTATGTTGTTTCTGCATCCTCATAATAATGTTGGCTCAGGATCAACATTGCAACTGGCCAATCATGTAGGGATATCATAGCTTTATCCAGTATAACAAATATATTATCAAGTCAGGCTTGTTGCTAGCCAAAATTAGGTTACTCATGTTAGTTTGCTAGTGGTAGTTTTTAATATCATTCATTAACGTCTTGGCTAATGCCAACTGAATATTCATTTATGATTGGTCGGAATAACACAGAGATATC
>VOQK01000397.1:29722-43650 GCA_015052645.1 Benitochromis conjunctus | reverse complement strand
AGCCAAGCCCCCCCCCCCCCCACCCCCGTATCTCCCTGCTTCCAGAAACATTGATTGGACCTCTTCTCTCAGGTTTGCTTGTCTCTTCCATGGTCAATCAGCGGGTTTATACACCACATTGTGTGGCAGCCTGTATTGCTCTTTCTCCCTCTTCGTTACCGATCAGAGAAAATCCCACTCTAAGCAGGCGCAATGCACATTCATACAATTTTAATGACTCTTAAATTAACCATCATATTTTTTTGCTCCACTCCTTCACCGACTAAATCGCTTAATATGCATCAACGCTGGCCTCACTTGTGGGCTCGGCGTGACATTTTTATAATTCCTTAGCACAGGCATTGTGTTTATTTATGAGTGTGTAGGCTTTTTTGGCTGATAAATGGCACAATTAAACAGTGCTCAGACACTCGAGCAGGCGTTTCAGGCTGCTGACAGATTTTTAGTGTCCTCTTCTTTGGCTAACGATGAAAGTAAATAATGTCTTAACGAGGTTGCTGGAGCAGTTGTTTGAGGATTCATTTTATCTTTTACATTCGCTTTGAGCGGGAGTGGTTGAACACAACACAAAAGCAAGGTTCACAGCCTAGATTTTACGCTTTGAACATGATTTAGTAGCTTGTTAACAAATTCCTTTACAATTATTACCAAGGTTACAAATGGGAATTGAAATCATTTTTAGATTTTTTAGGACTGTTTTTGGAGTAAGCAGGCTAATATCATTATTCATGCCATCTTCCAATGACTACAGACCCGACTACTATTTTTGCTATATTTTTAGGCTTTAAATATCACTTTTTATTTGCATAAATGATAGGAAGACAGGGTCAAATAAGACATACAACAACAATGTTAAGCTGCAGTACACCAGGCGCCATGGAACTTGAATCTTCCGACTTCCTGTATGCATTATTCAAGGGCTTCTATTGGCTGCTGTGGGTTTAGTGATGAAAGCAGCCTGACGCAATAGTCAGCAACAGTGTTTTACAGTATTGTTTTACAAACTATTGTAAGGCAGGGTTAGAACAAGGGAGAGTATTAGCCAGGCCCTGGGAGGAGGGAAGCTTTATGAGCCCTCTGAGGCTAGCTGAGGAGCGCCTGGGCTCCTGTGCAGTTAAGCAGTAGGCTACAGCTCTACAAGCTGCCCCTACATTTACAGAATGCCCTTGGACGGAGGATGTGTGCGAGAGGAAAAAAGTGTGGGGCATGCATGCTCATGGGCTAATGAGTGCATGTGTTAATGCCTGTGTGTATTTGTGTGCACATGTGAATGTGCACGGACGAGATGTTGTTGGGTTGAGTCAGTCTCCAGAGGGAAGGAGAAGGACAAATGCTCCTTAAAAATAGCCCCTGGGCAGCTGGTGTACACAGTCTATCAGCAGTCCGTCCCTGGGGCCAAGGAGGGAGGGAGGGGGAGATGGAGAGAGAGAGAGAGTGAGAAAAAGAGAGAGAGAGAGATGAGATGGATGTAAGAGAGAGAATAAATGTGGAAAAATAGGGTAGAATATGAGTGGAATGCAAAAAGAGAAAGAAATATATATTTTTTTATTATATATATGAAATGGTAAAAAATAAACTCTCCACTCAAAAAGGGGAAAGGATAGTAAAAAAAACCCCAAAAAACCCCAAAACCAAGAAGTAAAAGTCAAGAAGAAAGAGGAAACACACTGATAGTCAGCAAAAAAGAGAAGGTAAAAGATGAAGAGTGGCTCCCAGTCCCAGTTGTGAATGCTCTGGAGGTCACAGTGGAGGGATAGGGTTTTAGAGAGAGCAGATTTGTCCCCAGACGTCTTTAGTTACTAATATACCAGAGTGTGGTGCACTAAATCGCTCCCAGTCGGCAGGAATAGAGATCTTTGAGACCCACTGAGACCCTTTATGGAAATAACTCTACCCCATTTGCTCTCAATAACTCGCTGTAGCAGTGTACATGTGCATGCCGGTAGGGGTGGGTGGTGTGTATTTGAATCGAAGGTGCTCATTGAGCATTTGCGTGCGTAATTTTAATGGACATGCACATAATGGATAGATGGTTTTTACAACTGTTCAATCTACTGGGAGCAACAAAGTCATCAAGCTATTAGATATTTATGGCATTGGAATGGATTCTTTTGGCTGCACTGTGTGTGTTTTTTTCTGATCGGCATTAGTGCATACCAGAAAAATTAGATTTAAACCCAGCAATAAGAAAAAGATTCTCAGAAGGAATTTTGGGGGAGAATATAGTTTGCAGCATGTAACTGGGAGGGTTCGTGGGTGTATTTTTAACTTTAAATGAGAAATAAAGAGCTGGAAGTCATTCTATAGATGCCTGAAGGATCTCACACTCTCACAGTATCATCAACACACCAATTAGAGCCACAGACTGGGAAAGGATCAATGCGATTCTGAGTGTGTGTGTGCGTGTGTGGGTGGGTGGATGGTGTGTGTGTGTGTGCACAGATAGATGTGTTTCGTTAGTTCCTTCACTGAGCTAATTGAGCTGTTTCTCCTCAACAGTTGGGAGCTCTTAGGCTGCGGACAGATGCCCTTGGGCACAAGGTGTGTGTGTGTGTGTGTGTATGTTTGTATGGGTTTGTGTGGATCTGTGTATTTGACACAGTGAGCATGTGTTCCATCCTGCCATAGTGATTGCAAAAGTTTGTTGCTGCATGCCAAAATGAAAACTTGTGTGTCATATGTGTGTGTGTGTGTGTGTGTGTGTATGGCAGGCTGTTGGTCTGTCAGTGGCGTATTTAGCGGTCTCCAGGCGTCATTAGTACTCTGACTGTCACATCGGCCAGTCTTAGTTGAGCTCTTTATAAACCTTTGTTTGGAATACTCCGGCCACATGTGCGCCACTGCGACTGATGAGCCCTGAGCGGGTGCTGATGGAGGGTGCCTGTGTGTGTGTGCGTGGAAGCGGGGTGGTGATGGAGCAAAGCCGTCCTGACAGAGATGTTACCCAGCAGCAGGATCCTGTGCCCCACCCCCCCGTCTTTGTACACATATATACAGAGGAATTCACACACACACTACCATCACCTACTCAAACAGCCTGGCCTTCCAATGCCACCATTAGGGTCATGTTTAACTTGAAAGATAAGGATATACTTTGTTTATTCCAGGAAAACGACAGTTGACCATTCCTCACATACAGGAAATACAGCTAATATGCAATCTGCACAAGACAGCAATATTCAGGTTATGCCACAGCAGTGCCGGAAAAGTAATTTTAGTTATATATAATGGGCAAATTAATTTGGTATTTCTACTGTTTTTTTCTGAATATAGACATTTCAAGGTGCAGTACACTTTTAAATGCACTTTTACATATTGCCATAAAAGTGTTAGTATGAGGCTAACAATCTATTTGAAAAAGGTTAAGATTTACAAGTTAAAAGCCTCGGCGGGTCTCTGTTCATCATCTTCTGCAGGTGGTGCCAGATCCAGCAATTTGAACAACTTTCTGAAACAGACGAGCCCACATCCATTCTCACGTTACGGAGCAATTGACAGGGAGGAGGCATGAAAGTAAAAGCAAGCATAGTATTTCTCTCTTATTCTTATTTTTACAACTTACTTGTGTGTGTGTGTCTGCAACTTCCTAAATTGCAGACACGGAGAAAGAGACTTCTTCACATCACCCTTAACGAGCCGCACAAAGTCCCATCTTTGAATGTGGCTGCACAAAATAGGTACATTTTTGGCTCAGTGTTGTTGGAAAATACATTATAGTACGTCTGAATTAGTTTCAAGCAAACCACATTGTCATTGTTGGCATTCTTTTATATTTTTCTTTTTCTTTTCCATGAAAAGACTTTAATCTGTCTCTCAATACTTTCCATCATAACTTCTCTGCTTTGCCTTTTGGTTTTGAGAGCAAATTTCTTTCTTTCTAAGAGTTAAGATATTAATTTTTACTGTCACACAGTTGACTAATATATTTTCTTATTAAGCAAACACGGGCACTGTAGCATGAGTTTTCTAAAATGGAGTTAAACAGTGCATTTGTTGAAGACTATTTTCATCTTTGGATGAGGCATCGTTCATCTTTTGTGTTGCAGTGGCTTCTTCTTTGACATATTTGGATACGGATAGAGGTTCTTATCCAAAAAACTCACCTTTCATTTGTGCCAAGCAGATCCTCTGTTACTGAGACCAAAAATCTTTGACCTTTATTCATAAAAGTCTGTTCTTTGCTTGGAGTCTTCATCTCGTATTTTTTTTGGACAGTGAAAGTTTTCTCCAGGCTCTTGTGCCATGTAAAATAAGTTAGCGTAATCTCTGTCTGACTGTAGCCCCTTTACAGTTGCAAAAGTTATCCCTGGCGGCTCCTGTGTTGACATGCAGGTTCCTTGGGGTTGATTTCTGTGTAGCTTTTTTCCCCGTCATTTGATTGTGCATGCCAACTGCATTAACCAAAAAGAAGTTTTATACACAAATGTAATAAAAATAAATAAAAAAAATCAGCTGAATTAAACCAAACAAACATCTCTATTCGTCACAATAAAGAAAAAATGCCACCCAGTCCAACAGTCTGGCTCATTATTGTCTTATTGATCAGTTTTGTGGCGTGGGACAGTGAAATAAACAGTGTTGATTACACAGACCAATACTGTTACTACAGTTCATTGCAATATGAAATTCAGTAGTGTATCACTTCAGTGTGCTGAAAAGGACTTTAATGAGTGCTTTATTTTTAATACTCAAGTGCATTTTGCTGCAAGCACTTCTGCACTTTTATCAGCATGCTTTGAAAATGCAGGACTTTAAATTGTGGAGAGCAGAGCATTAAACTGTAGTGCTGTGAGCAATTAAAGGATCTGCCTTCTTGCGATAAAAATGTACGAGACATGTAAGCAGCCGTGGAATCAACAAGTAGCCGATGTTATTTCCACGGAAACTTCTCTGCCGCATAGCTGGTGCTAGTCGTCTCTCCTCACTGCGGCAGCTGCCTGTGATGGTTATCTCTCATTCATTTTTAAACAAACACAAACGCACACACACGCACACACACACCCAACGCACGTTTGCGCACCCGCGTTTGCACGGTTGCACGCGTTCGCGCACACGAACGCGATTGTTCTTTTTCTCCCTCTTTCTTTTCTCGAGAACACAACTTCCAGCTTAACTTCCAGCAGAAGTGCGCCACTCCCTAGTCCTTCAGCACAAGTCGTTACTTTGAGCTGCTCGGGAATACAGTCTAACTTTCTAGTACAAGACTAGTCGTTGAGTTTTTCTCCAGGGAGCGCTGCTATATACCTTATACTCACTTTACAGGACTTCCATATCAGTAGAAGGCATCTCTCTGTGAAAGAACTGAGGTAGGAGTTGGGATAAAGCTATTTGATGTTTTGTAGCAAACGTATCTGAGGTAATGGATACTGTGTGAAAGGGTACGGCTGCGTGAGTGAAGTGACAAAGTTAGTTTGGGCCTTACAGATTTTTTTAAAATCCCCCCGGATCGCTCAAACTGCCCCCTTGTACACTCACCGCTCCACTGATTGTGTGTGTTTATGTGTCAGATGATCGGTACCTGGGCTAACAGAGAGGAGTCCCTCCGGTCCTTCTGTGGAGCTTCTCGGGTCTGGTCAGTTAACCTCCATCTCTCTCTTTGATCGCTGCGGCTCAGACGACCCTCAGGGAAAACACAGCACACTCAAACCTGGATCAGACTTGTGTTAGCAGAGACGCACACACACACACACATCCACAGCAGAGAAATGGATTGACAGAAGAAAAACTTGTGCATATGCCAATGCATACACCCCCCCTCAACCAAACACACACACACACACACACACATACACTTTGCCGCACAGTCAGACCAAGGGGTAATGCTATACAGCCAGTGTCAGTGAGAGCAGGGTACTTAAGGTGCTATTACACTCCCATTACCTCTACTCTCATGTGCAATCAGAGAGAGGTGATGGCCTGTATTCTGGCAACACACACCCTGTTTCTCCTTCTGACAGCTGTGTGGACAGAAGCCTGAGGCGCTGGGCTGCAGGATCGTAAGTAAGGTAAAGTGAGAAGATTTAATCTGATGGGTGGGTGTCGAATCTGGTAGGTAGAAGAGAAGGAACGCACCGGGTAGCAGCGGGGCTAAAGTGGATAAAGCTGATTCTCCGGTTTGCAGATGATCATGACGGATATGCAGAGTTTCATGTGTTTGTGAGTCTCTTGTAATGAAAGGCATGAAAAGAAAACATCTTCAACCCCCCCACCCCCATTTTCTACCTGTTTTTTGTGCCCTCTCTCTCTCTTTCTCACACACACACACACACACACACTCTCTCAGCTGGCCCCAGATAGTTTTGCTCTTCCCCCAACTCCTCTGGGACCCCTTCTCTGTGTCGTTAATCAGAGCTCCTCAGCTCAGCTTCTCCCTCTCTTTCCCTCTCCTTTTTTCTTTCTTTCCAACCAACACACACACTTGTTCGTGCACAGAGACACACACACGCCTTACAGTCTATCCCCCCCCCACCCCTTCCCCCGTGCATCCTCAGCCCCATCCATCATAAAACAGCAGTGGGAAGGTGGGGTTGTGTGTAAGTGCAAGTGTGTGAAAGTATGCGCTTCAGGTTGTGCGTGCGTGTGTGTTGGCTCATACATGTGCACACTATAGGCACACATCTCAGCAAAAATGAATTGAGACTTTACAAGAAGAAAAGCAATTAGGCCAGGGCTTTGCCCTATCATTCACTGGCTAATGTATCAGAAGCTGAGTGAATATTATTAACGGACGGGGAGGGTTAGGCTGTGTGGGTTTTACAGCCAGAAGGTAGGACAAGAAAAGACTAATGATTGTGATGAAGTAACCCTGAGTTGAAGGGTTTTAATCACTCGCAGGCTTTGTGGCTTCACAGTTGACATGCTCTTTATGATAACTGCACGGCTCCCAGCTCCCAGTCTCTGCCATCCACCAAACGCTAGTGGGAAAGAATCAAATGAGCCATTATCGAACACGGGCAAGGCATGGCTGAGTACAATGAAACAAGATTATTCATTCATCAGGACGTGTGACTGAGAGCCGTTGAGATGAGGGAGCAGAGAGAAAACAATTCATGAGTTGGAAAAATGGCAAAAAGAAAAAAGCACCGCGAATAGAGGACAAAGAGACAAATGATGGGGAGAAGAGGAGGAAGAGGGCACAGGAGACAAAAAGTGCATATGAAGAGAGAGAGGGGTGAGTGAGGTGGAGCACTGATGGACAGAGTCAAAAAGGAGCAGGCAGAGGAGTGAGAGGAGGTGAAGGAGCAGCGTTGGGTCAATGATGCATAGAGGCAAACCATTTGCACCTCAGCAGCAACTGAGCAGAGTGCTCTTGACTTCTCTCCGTGTGTGTGTGTGACATGGGTCGGGGGAAACTGGGTTCAGATCTAGGATAGGTCACGCTGTAATGGTGCCTTTTTTAACAGCATTTCTGTTTCACATCTCCACCAACGCTCTTAAATGTCATGCATTTTAAAAAGCCGGGTCTCCGCGGGTCACACTGACATTGATGTGTGTGCTTTCTTCAAACAGGAACCTTCCTCTCTGTGATTTAAAGCAACATCTTGCGCTCTCTAGTTACGTTTGTTGACATCACTCAGCTCTTAACAGCAAATGTGATATGATAACTCAATCAGGCAAGTCGCTAAATATTGAGATAAGCCCATAGTGACCCTGAAGAAAAAATATGAGGCCAATCTGTTCCAGCCCGTTTCTGTGTTACAGTCACAATTACTGGAGATTACAGCCAAATCACTTCCACATGGACTCAATGAAAACTTTACAATCTCTCCCACAATACACGATGAGGTGACTTTGTTTGGACTTAAACCAATAGAGGAAAGAGGAGAAGGGCTGCAGGAAGTAAAGTGGAGAGAGCCTTAGAGCGCCGATGGGAGGGGTGTAGGCGGGGGGTGGGGGAGATTTGAGGAATAGGTGGAGGTTTTTTGCAAAGAGCTTATTTTTGAACCATCATGCAACCATCAGTTTCTCTCCCAAGAATTTCTGTTCCAAAATCTGTCAAATTGGAAACAAATGTTGCGGGTGAGACCGCACGAAGATAAAAAACATTCTTGTTGTTTCACAATCCACCACCAGAAAAAGAGCTGGCTCAGAGGATGAATAAAAGAATGAGCAAGCAAAGGCAAAAAAAAAAAAAAAAAAATCAAAATCAGCTTCAACATCACAGCAAGCAGAAGAGCGCTCCAAGACAGACCCTTTAAAAATATATTTGTATTTAAAAAGAAAACAGAGAGGCACAATGAGGGACTGCACAGAAATTACGGGGGGTCGGAAAAGTATCTTTTTTTACTTCGATGGAGACCAAGAGTCATAATTCTAAGGGACGCATGGGATCGTCTTTTTTCTCATTCTAGATTTACTGTTTATTTTATTCTTGTCTTGGGAGAGTCTTCAAGAAGATACGCATTAAATGGCCCTTGTGTGTATTTAGCCATATGCCTTGACTAATCATAATTTTAGCAGACATTTATCCTGACAAATGGTTTGTCATTGCACTCCTAGAACAATATGAGATCCATGATGGTTCAGTTTTGAGTGCTAATTGAAAAATTCTGTTTCAGTTTCTAATTATGCAGTGCTCCATATGCTGCATGATCACCATTTTGCTTTTGTAGCACAAGGAAAATAGCTGTCAACAATTTTTCAGCCAGCGATGACAAGCAGGATGCACTCAAATGCACGATTCTAGAGACTAGGTAAGAGTTTGCAATTTGTATGAAGTAAAAGCACATGGAAAGGAACATGGTTGATCAGTTTCATTTGGCAAGCAAAACCAGAAAGAGCAAGCAGAGCCAAAAGCCAGGAGACAAAACAGGGGCAAGTACACGGAAAGATTAGATGATCTCACAGAGGACATGAGGAAAAAAATACAACTTATATACATGGAGAAGACCATTAGATGCAGGTGAAGCATATCAGAGTGAAGCCCGTAATTCTGGTACTGGAATAAGAGACAAGGATGAGTAACCAAACAAATATGAATAAAATAATGCAAGGACAATATACAGAGCAAGCCTTAACTTAAGCATTGTGATGGGTTCTCAGAGAGCTTCTGCTCTTTCCAATGGCTATTTACCAGTTTTAAATTTTTATGCAGCACTGATGTTACATTGTTCGTGGTGTGTTTGGGTGTTTAATCACTTTAGGTTCTTGTCTTCAGTGTAGAAGAATTTAGTTTGTTATCTGATGGGTCAGCAAACGGGACAAAAGTTACAAAACATGACACTTGAGATCAACCAGTTTTTCTACTGCTGATGATTCCTTCCACCTTGTTGAGATTTCCAGTTCCAGAGGGACAGAAACATCCCCACAGAATAATACTCCCACCACCGTGTTTCACTGTGAGGCTGGTGTTTTTCAGTTGTACGTCTCTCCCTTCTTTTTCCAAACATAAGCAGTAACTATGTCGCCAAAGAGCTGTAGTTTTGTCTGATCTGACCAGAGGACACGATTCCAGTATCCATAATCATTCTCCAGGTTGTCCTTAGCATACTTAAGTCTGGTTTGAAAGTGTCTCTTCTGCAGAAGTTAAATTTTTTATTGGTGTACAACCTCTCAGTGCATTGGAATGCACACTTCTAGTGATTGCCTTCTTTGAGACAGTTCCCAGCTTGGCTAAGTCATTCACTAGTGTCTTGGCACTTGTTCTGGAGTCTTTAGATATATCTCTCACTAGCTTTTGTTCCACAGTCTTTGAAATCTTCCCACCTCAGGTTTGTTCTGTGCTGTATGGCTCTCTTTGAATTTCTTGATGATACTTCTTACTCCAGTTCTTGACACTTGAAAATGCTGTGATAACTTTCCTTATCCATCTCCTGCTTTGAAAGCGCCAACAATTCTTTTTCTCAAGTCTAAAATGATTTTTTGCTTTCTCAAGTTACGGCTCAAACTCTTGCTGGAATTTTTACACTGTGGGTAAATTGGAAGATAAGCCTCAGTATTAACTTGACTTTACAGGGTTTGAGCATTGCATAGTTTTAAAGCACGTCATTGCTCATTCTATGTTTGGGTGTGTTATGTTGAAAATCCCTTGCTCTGTTAAAAAAAGCATTTAGTGTTTGATTTACCTGTGTTAAGGATAGGAACACCTAATTTAAGACATACCGTGTGAAATGATTTTGGTGAAACATTGTGATAGTCAGTTTTCTGGTGTGCAAAAGCCCATTTTCACCCCAAAAAACTAAGCTACAAGGTGTAATCAAGGGGATCAGTGATGTGTGAAGAGATTTAACTGATAAAGGTACACTACCCAGACAGCAGAGTGACGTATTGTTGACATATATCTGCTATGTGGGTAACGGTAGCCGCTATGTAGCAGAAACGTGCTTACCAATTGAGAAGAGGTCGTTTCTTATTTGCTTAGCACTGCTCTATGTTCCAACGGTCTCTGCGTAACCCACACAGATAGCAATTGTAGCGTTAATGTAGCTTTCTTAGCAGCAAGGCTGCTCTTTTTCATTAAAAAAAAAAGTTATTTTACAAAAATCTTTCCAACTTTACCAAAAACTGCAACTCCCTGTTTCAAACATTAGCCAACTCCATTATTTATTTTGATCTTTTAAAACCTTGCTCTTTAATCTTTGCTGTCTTTGCTGCAAGGAGAGAAAGTGGTGAAAATAACAGCTAAGATAGCAAGCTATTTTGTTTTGCATCTAAACGGTCTGTTCATAAAAGAGTTTGAGGGGTCATGCAAACTGAGCGAGTTTTCCAGAAGAAAGAGCAAAATGAAAGGGCACCGGGAGATGTTCCCAAAACACGGAAGAAACCAGAGAAGATGAGTGAGTATTAACCGATCTGAATGTAGCCTCCAGGTGCTAGCTAAATCTGGTAAGCAGCCTTCTTTCCACACATCCCCTGATTTTTGATCTTTTTCTTTTTCAAATTTGAGAAGCTTGGGAATTTATCAGACTTTAAGCAGCTCTGTCAAAAATACCAAATGATATATATTTTTTCCCGACCAATATGTAGAAGTATTCCACAAGACCTCTAAACACACATGAAAAATGGAAAAAGCACCGTCTTGACTTTTACGCATACCTGTTGTTATCACTGCAGATAATATTGCTGTACAATTTTGAGATATTAGAAATAGTTTAGCATTTTCTCTTACTTGAGAGGAGGATCCAAAAGAAAATTCAAAGTAGCAGCAACAGTGGTGGGCCTGAGCTTTTCACAAAGTGAAACATAAAGCTCACCCCCCTCCTCACTCAAGTCGTTTTTGAATCGTCTCAAAGTCAGTGAAAGGAAGGGGGCAATTGTTGAAGTCATTTCTCGTTTTCCTCTTTTCCTCCATAAAGTGATCTTGTTGAAATGTCCTCTTTGTCCACAGCAGCTCCTTGGTAAAACAATCCACGTAAAGTCAGAGCGTGTGGTCGTTAACTTAGCCTGGCATACCAGCCTTGCTTTTATAGGTGGCAAAAGCTACTAATCCTTCAGTCCAATATTTTCTTAGTCCAAGTTATGCTTTCCTGGACCCTAGCTATGCATCTCCCCTGCTCCCTGCTTATATATTCTTGGCCCTTGATGTATTCCTGGCTCAGGAAACAACTTTTAGTGCCCCGCAAGGGCTGAGTGAGAATTGACAGTGTGTGCCAGAGTGAGAGCGAGAGGTAGGGGGCCTGTTTTAGTTCCACTGTGTTTGTAAGGTCACTCAGAGTACATCTGTATGGAGTGGGACCTCACTCGCTTTCACTGTCACAACCACTCACAACAGCCATCTGTAATGCTGTTATGTGGAGCACTGTGTCCCTTTGTCCCTTAAACACGCGCACGCACACACATGCGGCACGCAGTCGCGCAAGAGGGCACGCGTGTGTATGCAGGCACACATTCGAACCCGAGCTCGCACTCTGGCGACGTAGCCTTTCACACGACAACAAATGAACCAGTGCAAACAGACATTAACATAATGCTAAGCTGTAATTGCGAGAGCATGTGTTTCTAATGAATAAGTTGTTTTAGGGGTCTTATTCCGCTCAGGCTGTCAAACAATTCGGCCGTGTTTTGAAATATAATTGTGGGGACTGTAAGAGTTTCGAAACCAAACCAAAACATTGCCGCGATCCCGGTTTCTAATGTTTCTAATTTGTTAAAATATGCTGAGTGAATGACAAAAGTAGAAGTCGGACCTGCCAAGAAAAACATATCAGAGGCAGGGCAATGTGGAAATACAGAGACTCTTTTAGAAACATGATCAATGTAACCTTTGTTACAGGAAGGGGAGGGAGAGAGAGAGAGAGAAGACGTGGGGAGGAGTGCGGGAGGCAAGGAGACAACATACAGAAACAGTAGGTTCACGCTTGTGTACATGTTTATTTATCGCCATCGCCACGGTGCTGTGCGTACAGTTGGGACAAGCTCAGAAAGTCTCGCATCAGTATGTGGCACATACTGATGCGAGCGCTTTGCTGTGGTGAACAGATGATTTTCCGTGTGGACAGGATATGTTAGAGGGTCGTTTTCACAATGCAGAGAGGAAGAAGAGAGAGGAATTTGAGTGTTTACAGATGGAAAGTATATCTCCTAGTTCTCATTTATGCTTCTTCAGTTCCAGGCCGAGGAGGAGCAGGAGGGGGAAAGGATGTGTATCCCTCCCTCCTCATCCCACACTTCTTACCCAAAACTAACATACAGCCTGGAAGTGGGCTAAAGAGTGGATGTATAAGTGTGTGTGTTGGTAAAGTGGGGAGAGCAAATTTCATATGGCTGCAGAGCATCTCCCCCCCCCTCCCCCCCGCTGCTCCCTGCTTCTCTTTTGCTCTCCTCTCCTCCTCACGTATCTGTTCCTCCGAAGAATAACATACAAACCCTCTGTGAAAGGATTCATGGTTTATTAAACCAGAGGTCCTTTTCCTGTTTCAACACTGAGAAGAAAAAATAAATACCACAGTTTGTTTTCTCTCTCTCTAGCTTAGTGCTCTATCTATCTCTCTATCTATTTTCATGAGTTTTTTTCTTTCTTTCTACCTTCCTGGTTGTGTCCATCAATCCTTAAACTTTGCTTTGTGAATATTTTACCCTGAACTTTCCGTGCTCTGGCGACGTGTCTACTTCTTGTTTCGAGTCTTTTTTATCTCTTGGGCACCAATCAGCCACACGGACCATTAAAGCGGAGTGTGTGACCGCTGAATGGGTCCCACTAGTTTACACCCCGTGTCTGCTCAGTCACTGTGGGTGTGTTACAATGAGGGCAGACTAGGATAACTCAGGGTAATGTATTGTCCTGGCCGTGCACCCTGACAGTTCCCCCTGCCGGTGCCTGGTCATTCATTACTGCTAATTTGACATGTTTACGGACCCCCCTCCTAACATTACATACTTAAGGCAATCGACTGACCTTAAATGGAAACACCTACAGCCGCGCAACGTGTCAATACCAGATGAGGACGTTTGTATCTGTGTGCTGTGTGTGTGTGTGATGCAGCCAGTGCATCAATAGTGAGTTAGCGGTTAATCTCAAGGAGCAGGTAAGTTATGTCTGCAGAGACAGGCTCCAGCATTACCTGAGTAAGTGTCCTTAATGCAGCTAAGAGGTGAACAATTCAGAATAATGCAGGAAGTGTGTCTGTCCGTGTGTAAGGTAGGAGGGAAGCGAGGAAGGTGTGTGTGTGTGTGTGAGAAGGGAAAGGTGAGAGATTAGACCTCTAAGAGGCCATATCTGTTTTGATTTCAATCACACTCTCTCTAATTTTCCCTCTCTGTTTGTGTTTTTTTACACATTCAGCACTTAAATACAGTGTTTTGTCATTAAACGGCCAATCTTGCGTTCGTCTCTCACTGATACACAACATTAATCACCAATTAGCTTGTCCTGTGACTGGCCACCTCTCTCATTAGAATATGATAGAATATAATGGTACTTAATGATGCTTAGGAAACATAATTAAATGAGTGAGCTGTAGAACATGTGGAAGAACCGCGGTGCATCAATC
>VOQK01000397.1:0-23014 GCA_015052645.1 Benitochromis conjunctus | reverse complement strand
AGTGAGGAAGTGCTTAGCTTGGGGCTCTGATAAAGATTCCCATCCATCATTTCTCTCTCTCAGGATCTCAACACCATACAACTTCCTGCCCAGACGAACAGACCCTGTGCCGCATTCGATGGAAATGAGAGAACGGAGTGACCCATGGTGGCATAACGACCTCCCCTCACACCCTCCCCCCGCAGATGCACCCACTAGAGGACGGGCAGGAAGCAGGAAGTGAAAACAGGAAATATAACACATATGGGGTAGCGTGATGACTATCTGACAAGTCAAGAGTGACAAATAAAAACAGAAACGAGAAGGAAGGGCAGGGCAGGGCAGGATGGTGCAAATGAGCGGTCGGAGATAGCGTGGAGTGGAAAGCCAAAACGGAGAAAGAGAAAAATGAAAGAGAGGAGTAACATACTTCAGGAGAAGGCCAGGCCCTGCAGAGAGCTGGCTGATGAGTACTTGCTAGAGTCCACAAAAGACTGATCTACAGTGAGGAAGGAGAGTGGAGGGAGGGCCAAGAAAGGGGAAAAAAAAGGAGTGAAGACGAGGGAGAAAAAGGAAAATCGAAGGAATAAAAGTGAGAAGTTATCATAAGAGGTGAAGAAAAGCAGGATTAAAGCTTGAACAATTCTTAGCAAATATTTTTACTAAATGTTTTTACTGTGCACGTACTGCAAACTCCAAATTCATCAGCATGTTAGCGTGAGGCTATTTAGCGGCTTACCTTGCAGGCTGTTAGCATTAGCGCTGGTGCACGTGGGAGGCGGGGAATTCTGGGGTCGGACAACGGGGGCAAAGGCGCTCTTCTGCTTGACGGCTGCAGACACCATGTTAGCTGGAGAGAAGGAGAAGATGCCGGAGGAGCTGCTGCAGTTGGAGGGCAGGCTGGTCGACGACGCCATTGTCGGGCTCGACGGGACGACTGAGAGAAAGAGACAGAGACGGGTAGGAAAGGGCGTTTAAGGGAGGGGTGTCATAGGTGTGTGTTAGGGAAGAAGGACAGGGAAGGGACAATGATGGCAGAAAGGGGGGTTAGAGAGAGGGCCGAGGGCAGAGGACGGGCAGACGGGACGAACAGAAGGGGACTGGTCAATGGATGGTGGCAGGAGGGGTGACATGTTGGTCTCAGATCAACTGGCTCAGACTTGTTTTGCTACCTGTTGTGCTGTTAAGCAATTACTTGGCAATGAGATTTTCCATATCTTACAGAAAAATGTGTTTAGTTGGAAAATGCTGAAAACGGCCTGAGCCCCCCCCCTCCTGAGCAATCTGTTTTGATGACTCATCCTGTGCTCAGGGGGTGATAAACATCTTCTCAGCAACTTGAGGTGCCGTAACCTGTGATTTGTTTTCAGGGCAACTTACAACCAAAGCTCCCACTCATCTACTTTATCACAGATATTTATGCTAGAGGTTGTAACCAACAAGGTTTAAAAAATTAGAATACATAAGCAATATGCTTGTCCACTGGTTCTTTGCATTTTAACTGCATATTAGGCATCATTTACCACCTTAAAAGCACTCTAAACCGTTGTTAACCGTATGTCATGTAATTTAAGGGCTACGTGTTGAATTTTTCTTTTGGGACATACCCCTGGAACGGTGGCTTGAAGATTTCAAATGCAAGATACAGAAACGTTTTGAACATATTCTTATCTAAACGAGTTTCACTGTGCTTCTGAAATGAACTAAGAAGCTTTGTACAAGATAGCTGTTAGCTGGATTTACTGTGGCCACGGTAATTCACCCTCATGAGAGGCACACACAGCCAAATGACTCAACTCTTCACAATCCAAATCATGTCCTCTGACATCATCCCATCCATCCACTTTTCCCGGGTTTGTCTTTTGTCTGCTAATACACTAAGAGCATTTCCCCCTTCAGTGATTTTACAATCAGCTGAGCCGTATTTCACCTGCCCTGTGATATCTGCCTCTGCCTTTATTGTTGTTATTATCCAACACTTAGCTTTTATGGCTCTTCCTGACAAATCCTTGCAATAAAGTCATAATCCATTTATGAAGGGGCCTAACTAATCAATTAATGAAAATTGGACCTACAAAGGCAGGCCGAGGGGCCATTGATTGAAAGTGTCTGTGTGGGGCCGATGAGCCTGTTAAAATACTTGTTAACACCCAGGAATCAAAGAGCTGAAATGGAA
This sequence comes from Benitochromis conjunctus, assembly GCA_015052645.1. Taxonomy (NCBI): domain Eukaryota; kingdom Metazoa; phylum Chordata; class Actinopteri; order Cichliformes; family Cichlidae; genus Benitochromis; species Benitochromis conjunctus. Next base: position 20,859 of record VOQK01000397.1, on the reverse strand, counting down.
TTGCTTCTCTAGCAATTAGTTTATTGATTTAATCAAGAGTCTTTAATGTAGAGGGTGAGTGTGTGTGAGCAGAGGTGGTGGTGGTGTGTGTTTGTGTGTGTGTGTGTGTGTGTGTGTGTGTGCGTGTGTGTCGAGGAGGGGTTGGGGCACGCTAGGTGATCTCCTCCCCTGGCCAATAAAGCGGGGATTTGTGTTTGACTCTGCTCTTAAAGAAACAGATGAGCCAGCTGAACTGAAATACTTTCTCCTGTTGTGTCGATTCTTGTTTCCTGCCGTGCTTCTCAGTTCCTCTCAGAGATGTTTTCTGTCATTTACAAAATGCTGATCCCCATGCAAACTTCTTTCAGCTCTAGTATGCAGTGTATGTACTCACTAGCATAGGGCGAGTTGCCTGCAGATCCATTGAGGAAGTTGGGCGAGGTGCCCAAGGTTGCCATGCCAGAGTTAGAGTAGCCATTCATGCTAGTGGAGACAGAGCTGTAGCTACTCTGCTGGGGAGTGGAGCTGGGGACATAACCATGAGGGGACACACTGCTTGTACTCCTACTGAAACCTAAGGACAGAGAAAGAAAGGGAGATGGAGAGGAGTGTTAGAGGTATAGCAGATGGCAGACATACCAAAACAAGAAAGCCTACATGCAGCTGCTGCTAAATGCTCCTTTTTTCATACTAATGGACGTAGCATTACAAGCCAAAAGAAATGTTTTTTTAGAAAAATCTTAGACAGCATATGGAAGAGAAAAAAAGCAATGAACAGAGTGGAGGAAGAATGATATGAGAGGGATCTAGCTGCAGCCCCCCCAACGCCTTGAACAAGAGGACTTTACCCTGCTGGCTCCTCTTCAGAATTAGATATATTGATAAGGCAATTAACGGTAAAAGGCCTCGGCGGCTCTCTTGTAATTTACAAAGAATGAAGCTAGTATTTCTGACAGGACCTTTCATGCTTTACAGGGGCAGTGAACAGAAGGGGAACAATGTAAAATGGAAGACTATAAATATACACTGATCAGCTACAACACTAAAACCGCTGACAGGCGAAGTGAAAGTCACTGTTACACTGCAGCGTTTTGCTGCGAAGCCTTGGGTACTGCCATTCATGTGACGTGGTAGCGCCCACCTCCACATTGCCCTGCAGGACTGTGCGCCCTGCCTGCACATGAATGGTGCCCAATCTGTTCACCTGGCCTTCAAACTCTCCAGATTCCTTGATTCAGGAACATCCCTCATACACGGATGCATCACCCCACTCCACAGCCCACATTACAAACTGCCAATATCCCAGTACCAGACCCATGGGTCAGAGCTGCTTTGATGTCACAAAGGGAGCCTGCACAATATGTATATAATATACAACATGATAACATAGGTAAGGGAAAAAATGGCTGGAAATGAACATCAGGAATTTCCATTCTCTTGTGTAGGGATGTCAAAACAGATTTGCTGAGCTGATTCTGGCTCCCGGGCTTTATGTTTGACACCCCTACACTAGTGTAACAAAGCCTACTCATCACAAGTGTTGTCTCACTTCTTCAAGACTCTGCTCCTCCCTGATTAAGTTCACATTCTCATCTGATATGAGGGCGAAACAAACGATAGGTTAAAAATGTTTCCGGATGAAGATGAAGGGCAGAGGAAGCTCATTGGAATTATTGAGATGCATCCAGAGGCTGGTCCATCCACTCTCCTCTGGTTCCCCCGATACATGTGATGAATCACCACTGACTGCACCCACATCTCTCTCTGTCAGACAGGGGCCGACCCCAGTCTAATATACACACCCCTAGGACCCACTCATATTTCTCCATCGTACTCCATCCATGGCTTTCGTTTTCTCCATTCTTCACTCTCTCACCATCTTTCTTTCAAGTTTTCCCCGTTTCTTACTGCCACCTCACCTCCTCCTGTCCTCCTTTTCCACACTTTCTTTTCTGTCATTAAATCACTCTCTCTAAATTTCCCACATGAAAAATAAAATCTCAACCCCTCCTACTATCATGCCTAAATGGACAAAAGTAAATAAATATTTTTGCCTTTTCCCATGACAATCAGCCAGAATAGTTTCCTGGTGCGTTTGCTCACCCTGATTGGCTGTTTGTGCCACCTCTGACCCGGTGAAGGAGTTTACTGCCATCATGCCAGCATGAACGGAGCTGCTGCCAAGACTGGCTAGCTGGTTGTGCCCTCTTGGCACTGTTGTATAGAGGGCCTCCGCGATATCCGCTGCTCGTTTCAGAATCATCTCCTGACGACGAGGAAGAAACAAACAAACAAAAAAAGAGTGGTGGTCAGCAACAGAGAAGAGAGGAGATGAGGAGAGAAGAGGGAAGAAATACCCTTTATGTAGGCTTTATAGCCTGATAAGAATGCTAGATCTCCACTCAAGATGCTGCACATGTAAATCTATCAGAGCTGAGTGGTTTTTATCAGTTGATGCTGGGAGTGGTGGGATTGGTTCAGTAAATGGAGGAAAGACTCATTAACAGACTCATCAGATCTTTAGCCTGCCTCTTCCTCCCTGTTTTGTGTTTCCATTCTTCTTCCTTCAGACTCGAGCCTTAATCCCACTCCTCCTCCTCCTCAACTGCCTTCTGCGTTCTCTCTAATCTCATCTCCACCCTCTACATTGATAAAAAGCTCTAACATAGTCTAGTGTGCATGATTGTGGATCCTAGAGCTTGCGCGAACACGGCAGGGTGCTGCATCGCCAGCAGAGATGAACGCCTTTGATGCTGCCACTTGGCCCGAACCACAAACATAATATTGTCTAATAAGAGATATTGCTGTTTGTGTTTTTGTTTGTGTGTGTGTGTGTGTGAAAGAGAGTTTACCTGGTTATTGTGAGGCATCCCGTACAAGGCCTCCACCAGATCTGCCGCTCTCTTTAAAATCACCTCCTGCAATCAGGCACAGACAGAGGAAGGGGGATTGATCACAAGTGTGGCGGCTCAAAGAGTTCAGTCACTTTTATTACATTTCACTCCTTGCATTATGCTGTGAATGCAGAACAGAGAGAGTGTGAGGGAGAGGAAAGGGGTAGACAGAGGAAGGGAGAGGAAGAGAAATGGGCCCATCCCAGCACTTTGTTACTAGCTGGGCAGTTTGGGAGAGCAGAGGGAAGATACTGTTATCTGTGAATAAAACATGAGCCTATATCTCTCTATCAGTCAACTATCTTCCACATCTTCTCACTCTCTCTCTCTCCTCTGTCGCTGATGGATCACGAACCCGCCGCACATGATCACGCATCAATCTCATTTAACACAACATATCATCAGGTTGACGGCTATACAACTCTCCTCGTCAGCGGGGACACACCCGTCTCCTGCCCTGTATTAACCCTGGTAATGATCCGAGTGAATAGCCCTGTATCCACTTTGTGTGATAAATGTAGAACATCATTGCTCAGGTGAAAACCGCCGAGTGGAATTTCCCACATCAAACATTTATCCTAACGCAGCTTCTCCGCACTCATTTTCCACCGCTTACCACCCTTTCCCTTCTCTCTCTGTCTCTATTCTTTTTTCCTCCCTGAGTGTATGAGTGTGTGACTCCAGGCAGTCTTTATATATATATGTGTGTGTGTGTGTGTGTGTGCGTGTGTGTGATGTAGACACCTACAGTCCTACAAAACCCTTTTTAAAAGTTAATGTGCCGGGGCCAGGATATATGCTGGAGGCGCGACAACCAGAAAATTGCAGCCCCCTCCCCTCCAACCTTCTCCTCGTTTCTTTCTCTTCCACTCGCGCACACTCACGCTGTGCGTTATACTCTCCTGAGTGTATCCCTCGCTGTGAACAAGCCCCGGAGCATGTGTGCTCTCTGTTCCGTGACACGCCGCCTTTCAATCAGACCTCATATCGCACACACACACACACATACACACACGAGTGTAACCGCACACGCAGCCATGCACATGTGGAGGCTGTCGAGCACGCCCAGGACATGACGAGAGGGTCAGCAAAGCAATAAAGATTGTAGAGCGCTGTCCGAGGTGCTAAATTCACTCAATAATGGGAGCGCTGCCTCTGTGTTAACCTCCCATTACTAGCACTATCTGGGGGAGGCAGAAAAGGAGGCGAGGGGAGGAGGAGGGTGAGAGCTGGGAAGAGGGGAGACCAGAAAGGAGGCCTGCTTGAGGTGATTGAGAGATGTAGAGGCCCTAGGAAGGTAAGTGGTTCTTTAGTATGTATGCACTGCTCCTCGCTTCCTTCTCTCTGCTTTTCCTCGACGCCCCATGCCTCCCAGGGATTGCTAGATAGTTAGATGGATGGATGAAGGAAAAGGAGAGGAGGAGGAGGAAAAGAAAGCGTGGGGAGGAGGGGAAATGAAGGAAGTGCGAGGCATTAGGACACGAACAGATCTGCAGTTGGAGTGTAACGGTGTTCCGGGAGCACACGTGCAACCTCAGACTCTTTATTTAATTTTTTTTTCCCCCTCTCTGCACCAGCCATTCTGCTCATTCTCCTCAGGTCTATTATGTGCGTGCATCTCCTCATTTATAATTCACTCTCCCCTCACCTGAGCCTCCAAACTACTTTCACTTGCACCCCCCCCATTAATCACTCTCTCGTGCTCCTGTGCCCTGTCTGTACCTATCAGTCTCTCGTTAGCAAAGGGATCTGTCCAGTAGCTAAACGCGATTAGGCAGCGCTCCAGAGTCATTCTGATAAACAGATAAATGTGGTTAGCGCCGCGCTGCCTTCCTAGCCCTGCTGCTGTAAGGGGAGACCATTTCCTGGGCGCAGGGTCTCTTCCCGTAAAGTCAGGCCCACAGAGACGTCAACAGGAAGGGGAACCTGATCCAGAGCAGAGCCTGGCCTCGTCTGGCAGGGCGGTCACTCATTAGCCAGCCCCAGACCCCCAGCCACACCGCAGCCTTAGCTAAACACCCTGCAGTCTGGCTACCCAGCAGCCCCCGCTCAGTCTGACTGCCTGACTATTCTACAGCACAGTATGGGGCTGTTTTCAGCTGGATCACTGGATCATTATCGCACCATACAGAGATAGAACAGGGGTTGGCATATATCCTGCTTATTCTCTGCTCAGTGTATGCGTGCATGTGTATGGGGGGCAGGGTGGGTTCGTCAAAGTGCCAATAAGATGGAATATATTATAGACCCAGTCAGTTTGATCTAGTTTAAAGACTCACCTAAAAACAACCACACAGAGGCTTGTGCCAAGGTAGCTGTGAATGGACATTTGGAGCTCAAGAAGTTGCCAGCATATGCCCCTCTCCTGCCCCTCTCTAATGATTGAGGCCAACAGTTGAGAGAGAAGCGTGGTCAACAAACTGTTATTACCTCAATAAAGGCACAAATCAATAGAGCTGAAATGAACAACCAGGCCTGCCAGCTACCGCTGTTCATTTAGAAGTGAAAGAGACACCGCCGAGCAAGGGAGAAAGAGGAGGAGAGGAAAAGAGATGGATGGATACAAAGATATTTGGAGAGATACGGGGGGTTGATAGGCTAAAGACCAGAACTCACCGGGACAAGTCTTGTATCCACCAGACATGACACACAGTGAGGACAAGTGATTTCTCTATCTTCCTTCTGCATCTACCTGTGCTCTCCATCTCTGCCTCGTGGTGACTTCCCTCCACTGAGTGTGTGCATGTGCGCACATGAAGGCATAGAGAAGTCTGTGTGCATTTCTGTGTGTGCGTGTGCTGCATTGTGGATATGTGTGTGTGTGTTGGAAGTAATAAAGTCCACCCGGGGTTGACTTCGATCCACTGACCCAGCAGGAGGTAAGACTGGACAGCTATGATGGATCACCTAACCTGCTTCTGCCTCTCTCTTCCTCTCTCTCTCTCTTCCCTCAACCTCCTTTCCTCTCTCTCTCTCTCCCTCTCTTTTCCTCTCTCCATCTATCCCCTTTCCTCTTCCCACTTTGCCAGTCTAAATGACCTTATACTCGGTGGAAGGATGAATAGAGTCACTTGTGCATTCATTGCACAAATAAAGTGTTTGTTTGAACAGAAAATGACCATGAACATGTGATTAAATGTTTATGTGCATAGTGCATAGTGTCATGTATGGCCTACTGTCTATAGTGCATGGTTCATTCCTCTGTTTGAGAGGTCATGCTGTCCTTGTGCCATGTATATCTATACATGCTATGAAACTCAAGAGGTTTTCAATACATCTTTGTAACAGTGTTACCAAGACAGATTCTTTTAAATTTATTGTGCTTGGCAACTAGTGTGAGCAGACACACGATAGGAGCAGAGGCACTGTACCTTAGGTAATCTCTCTTGATCTCCGGGGTGTCTGGGAATGACCTTCTGTAACCTCTGGAAACCGTAGTCTATGGTTGGCTCGTTCAGCGCTGAGCAGGAAGTGGAGAGGAGAGAGAAGAAAAAAAACAAACATTTACAGCTCGATCCTTAATGATGAACACACCTAATGTTCAAAAACACCAGAGAAGATATGGCGGGAGAAGCCAGTGACAGCAGACATGACTGAACCCATGAATATTTCAACATTAAACTAAATACGCTGAAAAATGTGGGTGTTCTCTATTAGGTCTGGTGTGTGTCTTTGTTTGCCTGTGATGTAATGAATCTCTCTCTGTCGCCCGCTTTGGTGGTTAATAAAAAGACTGTCAGGAATCAGGCAAAGTGAATGTGTGTGTGTGTGTGTGTGTCCTGTGGTCTTGCGTTGATCAGCGACTAATATAAGCAATTACAGAGCTTGGTTCCAATATAACAAAGGCTTGATCGCTCCAGGGAACAAGCTAAACACACACACACACACACACAAACACGCACGCACGCACGCACGCACGCACGCACGCACGCACACACACACACACACACACCTGACCACATGTAGAAATCGCACATTTCCCGGGGATGCCTTCTGTACACAGTGAATAGAAAATGGCCGGACGTGGGAGACGATGATGCCCGCTGCAGCGATGTTTTATTTTTTTATGTTCAGAGAGATATTTGATCTTTTTTTTTTTAGTTCTCTTGTTTTTCTTTTTTTGCAAACACGTTCACGACAGATTATAATTTACCAAGTGATAAACATTCATGCCAGAACCGAACTGTCTAAGCATGCAGTCTAAGAACAGGAGCAAACGAGGAGGAAAGAGAAACGATCCTAAACACTGCTGCCGCCGAGGACGCCGTCTTTACAGACGCCATCATCGTCACACTGATTAAGCTTCACTACAGCCTGATGGTTACCTGCAGTATGCATGCGGCGCTCTGGTTCCCGGCGCGTCTACATGTGGAAGATTTGAGAGCTGGATTCTGTGACAGCAGCGTAGCGGTTTTACATTGTTGCAGAAGAACTGCAGGAAACGACGGGCCTCATGCAAGAACGCCACAAACTGTAAATAAAGATGGACACAATGAAGCGTGAAGCCACCTGCTGGTCCGCACCAGATGAGTCATCACATTCGGACACTTGGCGCGAGCTCTTTCTAACTCTCGTCTTGAATGACGACTGAAGCTTCAAGAACCTTTGACCCTGCACTGCTCCGACCCTGGAGGCCGCCTCCTTCCTTGGACACCTTGCGAGTGTGACTCAGGTTTAACAGGCTGGGAAGGATTTGGGCGTTTCACACCAAAGTAACTACACCGTGCACAGACTGAACCTGGCGCTCTGGAGCCAGAGGTGGTGGCGACACATCAAAAAACCTTGAAATGCCTGTACGCCATCACGGCACATTTAGGTCTTCCACCAAGAAGTTTTTGAACCGGAGTCAGCAACTAGTGGCTGTTACACGGTACTGCAACATGACTGACCCATGCACTGATTCCAGCCTAGAGGTTTTGACTGGTCCATGCGGTCTGAAGAAATAATCTGGATTCAGGTAGGCTCTGATCTTACTGCTGCAGGTCTTTGGGTCACACTGGAGTTTGTGCAGGTTCATCTTCAATCAACTGGAGGCGCTTCTTGGTTGACATGTGGAACAAGTTAAAGGTGGAACCTGGTGGAACATCAGGCGTTTGGTGATGGGGTTAATTGTGCAGAAATCTTTAATGGCTAAAAGGAATTCATGGGTATTATCTTGCTCTGCTGCCGGGGTCTGTCTCTTTAAGTTGACCGTATTTCAGATCGGGTCTAATTATCTGTGGATCTGTAAGCCGGGCCTGCATCGTGAGCTCATCAATGGTTCTTGCATGAAGCCCAGCCCAGCACGATCCTGCACACAATGAGCATGCCCGGCTGTGTCATGCATTCGCAGACCGTAATAAAGAACGAGAAAGAGAAAACACCGCTGTCGCTGCTACAGCCCTGAGGAGTTCCCTCTGTGCATCGTCCCCAAGACCTCCCAAAATACCCCCCTCCCCCTCCCCTGATGTAAAGTCACATGACACAGACAGAAGGAGGAACACTAACGCTCCTGTTGGAAAGCAACAGCTCAAAGAAGAGTATATGTTTGACACAGAAGACAGACAAGTTTTAGATTCAGGAGGAGGAGAGGTCGTGTTTTAAATAGATGACGGTTGTAGGTAGGACCCCCCTCCTCCTCCTCCAGTCTCCCTGTTTTCATGCGGGCGGGTTGTTGTCGTCTCTATCCCGAGGCGTTGATGTACAGCTGACTCTGCAGGATGTAGTCGATGACGGGCTGACTCAGGTAGTCCACAACATGGCCGTCACCGTGCTGCAGCGCCAGTCTGTGGGCGGAGAAACAGACGGTGCGAAGGTCACACTTTCAACATCATTCAGCAAGCGTTCAGACTTCGGTGCGCAGTGGGAGGACTTTAGATTCAGAGGGTGCGTGATTCAGTTTCTGTCCTCGGGCCACATCCTGAGGACAGATGTATGGCTTTTCTCTCCTCTCAGTGTTTTTAAACCAGATCTGTTCAGATTTTAAAAAGTACAAATAACACACAGAGACAAACAACCATTCACGTCTATGGGCAGTTTAGAATGACCAATTAGCCTAACCCCGCTAACTGCATGTCTCTGCACTGTGGGAGGAAGCCGGAGTAGCAGGAAACTAACCCCAAAGCTGGTTCTGCTCAGTTTGGATCCAGAATTCATTTTAATGAACCTTTTGTGAATGCAAAAACTCTGAAAGCCATGAAAATGAACCGTGGACGCTGGTGTGAAAGCATTTTCTGAACATCTGAGTTTTGGTCCCACCTGCTCTTGGTCGAGCTGACGATGGCCATCGGGTGGCTTAACGCGTCCTTCACCACGGTTATGTTGTCCTGAAACACAACACAAATGAGCTGAGACGCTGGGTCAAAGATCAGGTGATCTGGAGGTGCGCAGTGGTGTTGAGCTCTGACCTTGAACTTGCGCAGAACAGAGGAGTGATTAATGATCCTCTCTGTGTCGGCGCCGTCACGAGGAACCACCACGATCCCGAAGTCTCCCACAATCACCTCCATCTGAAAGCACAGAAACACGAGCTTCAGGGCTGAGATGGGTCAGAACGACAGGACGGCGACCTCAGCTTCATCAGAGCACAATAAAGTTAACTATGCTGCTTTTCTTTCTGTCCTGTTCAGGCGGCTGATGGTCATCTTCAGTTTATCCCTGTGAGCTGCTCTAAACACTGAGTTTTGTTCCACTCTTGGCTACGTATGATGTCATAGAGAGCGAGTATCCTTTTACGGTTACCTCAGCCACACAGATGTTTAAACCTTCTGTTTGTGAGGGAGCAGCCTACCAGAAAAAGGTGGATCAAAGGGGGAGGAGCTTAAAAACCAGAAAGAGCATGAACTGAGGGGCTCTACTGAGGCCCAGTTTGATATACAGTAGGATTATTTTAAACTGTGCAAAGCTACTCTAGAAGAATCCAAGAATAACATGTACAGTTAATAGGATCATCTTAATGATCTAATAAAATAGGACAGTTTAAGCGTTCACATGAGGAAGGTTACCGTTTCCTCGCCGCTCCAGCACAGCCGATGATTTCGGTAGTTTTGGTCTCTCCGGCGAACGTTTGAGTCACATTACTCCAGATTTATTTGATTTTTGGCGTTTCCATCGCGTTTTTATCTCAGACTGAAAATGTGAGTAAAAATAGGTGGATGGAAACACACCTGCAGTCAAATAAATTCCTCCTAGCTCTGACACACTGCTGCACACACATCAGGTGAGTGAACCACTGACGCTTTCTTGGGATCACAGGTGAAGCGGTCGAGCGCTTCCTGTTCACTGCACCTCGGTTGTTGACACAGGAAAGTTTGCTGCAACTTTTCAGTCCTCACGAGTTAACAACAAACATTAAAACAGGATCAAAGCATTCGTCAGTTTGTCTTCGTTTAGTGAAAATAATTTCTCAGTGAAAACACAGAAAGTGACGTCAAGCGACAGTGATGGCAGCAACAGCGCCACTATCAGCTATTCAGATAGTGCCTAATGGGACCGTTCGATGTCTAATTCAAAAGACGTCAAAATCAAAGTAACTGTGTGAAACCGTTTCACTGCAGCTCGTGTTGTCGTAAAAACTTTCCACACGAGGTGCATCCTTTTATTTTCCATAGAAACATTTCATAAAGTCTTCCTGTTTCTTCAAATGAACATTAGACAGGAAATGAAAAATCAGCTTTTATTATTATTGCTCAGGCTGTTTAGTAACTTTACATCTTCTGAGCTGAAGAGACAGCTGACCTCTAAAAACACCTCGCTGCATTTGTGGTGAATTTCACTGCATCAATCTATAATAATCTAATCTAATTTATAATCTATCAATTTAAAGATCATTTATCGATCATCTGCTCTGCGTGCAGAGCCTCCTGACATAAACACTGCTTTGGAGAGAATAACGCTGGAAAATGTTTCCTTGTCAACAACTTAAAAATGACCTTTTGATCATTACAACCGAGTCCTGGGAATAAACTGTATATTGAAAATGGACATAGCCCCTGAAGTCCAATTTTGAAGCCTTGAGTTAAACTTCTGAGAGCTTTAACTGTGAAACTTGCTCTCCAGTTTGCTGCCTGTGTTACTTTAATGGCGCCATTATTTCCAAAAGGAACATCAAATAGTTTTCGACAAGGCACTGGCTTCACTTCGCACACCCAGAAGCTACGTCCATCTTTTATATCCAGCCTACAGTTTAGGAAAAGAGCTGACGTGCTGGGCTACATGTGAGTGGGAGGGGCTACATGTAAGTGGGAGGGGCTATGGTATGCTTACATCACTGTCCTTCCACAGGCCAGGGATGCAGAAGGACTCCAGGAGATCACTTCCACACAGGAGCAAGATGCGCAACTCTACAGACGGCAAACAGGCAGGAGGAAAGAGACGCCCTCAGTAAACATCACGTTTACCGGATACAAACAAACAAACAGCAGGAAGGAAAACCAGAGGACACGACACAGAAGTCCGCTCAGGTCCACACACTGAAGACCCCACTCACCGATCTCCTCGTATCTCATCGCAGTCCCCAGGTTGGCATTTTCATCTGACACAGAGTGACAAAACACATAATTACACGTCTGTGAGGCACCACACGGGTACACGCAGGCGCCACCATGCTGTCTTCAAACACCTCTTACTCGCACAGCGAGCCGTGAAGTGGAATGAAATGTTTTGTGACGCCGCTCATACAAAAACCACAGTTTGAATGTAGCCGATCGAAACTTTAAGGTCCTCTCGTTCTGCACCTCTGGACTTCTCCCACACCTGCTGCTTCTGACCAATCAGGCATCCACTTCTGTTCCAAACATCACTGATGATCACTGGTGAAAAGAGCAGAGTCTGCAGCTCTGACCACGCAGCATGCTTTAGTGGAAGAATCCACAGTGTCCACACCTCAGGTCAGGAGTGTCACCAGGTCATCCTTTACCTCTTCTTCTTCTTGTTCTTTCAGGCGCTCCCTCCAGAGTTCGCCACAGCGGATCTCCTCACATCCTCTTCGGTCACACCAACCTTCTCTACCTCCATCAATCTTATTGGAGGTCTTCCTCTTTTCCTCCCACCTGGCAGCTCCATCCTCGTCCACTATGCCTGCTCTGCACATGTCAGTGTACTGTGGTTTCTCCCTCCACTAGAAAACGTGCAGGGTCAATGCCGCCATCGAAAAAGAGATTATTAGGTTGCAGTCACGTGAGCAGACTGCGCCGTGGCACGCTTGAAGAGGTGCGCTGTGATCTTATCTACACCTGAGCACAAACTCCAAGGCTTCCTCAATTAGAAAATCGCTTTGTTAAGTAATTAGCAAAAAGTTTGCATCACCATTTCCAAAAAATCCTCCAAGTGAGGTTCAAAATCTATGATACGAGAGAACTTCTTGTCCTCTGTGAGAGCAACTTAGATGAAGAAGTTTTAGAAATGATTCGGGGTTCACCTTTCCTACACACTGGAGGACATCCAGCACGCATCACAAACGAGCTTAAAAATAGCAGCTGTGCTGGAGGAAGTCCAGAGAAGCACGAGGAGGGAAGGGCGGATGGTCCAGATCAGCTGTGTTTTAGTTGTTTTATAGACAAATATCTGAACTTTATGTTAGACAGTGATGTGAAAGAAAGAAGGAATGAACAGTGCAGGAGAACATATTCACATATACACATAAAAACAGTCGTTTATTGGTTATTTTCATTATGTGTGAATGTTGTGATCATGTGTGTATAAAAGTCAAGAATGAGCTAAATACATCAAAGTTTCTCCATCTTCTCCTCGATCCCTTATAGATACCAGTTCAGTCTCTTAACTTCAGCTTTTATTTTGTAATTTGTTTATTTGTAAATTCTTACCGACGAAGGTGAAGCGCTCGATGTGTGGGCGTACGCAGCAGATTTTGCCCAAACTCTCGCTGATCTTCCCCCACAGCTTGACTGAGAGGCAGAGAGGAGGAAGTTTAGAGCCCAACAGCACACAGCAGTTCATTAACACTCATTAAGAACCTGAAGTCTGACTCACTGGCCGTGGGCGTGTGATTCATGTTGTTTTGGTTCTGGTAGATGGGCGTGGTCTGGTTCTGTGGCTGACCAATCACAGGAGTGGTTGATGGCGTGTTGACGTTGGACAGAATACACCCGGTGACTCTCTGAGGACGCAAACATGGTTAGAAACTCATCGATTTGGCTTCTTCATCTCTGAGTCGTTACAGGCGACATTACTCAGCAGAGTGTAACAAAGACCTTCCCCAGCAGGGGGCAGCATTTCACCAGTGGGTATGTGGAGACGTTTCCAGATGTTTGTTGCTGTTTTAGCTTCATTTCAGTGACGTGGTTTAATAACAATAATAATAATATTGAATACAGGAATTTAAAATAAGCACCTTTAAACTTTGAATGGATCCTGAGACATCGAGCCAGAGGATGCAGACATCCAAAATGACTCAGTGATCAGTTAAAATAAGACCAAAGACAATCATGGAAAGGATGACTTTCCAGGTGCTACTATTGCAATGACCGATTAAAATGGAAACGAAAAGAGTGAGGGGATGCTGCCGTCATTTAAACCAGCTTATTGTCCCGTCAGAGTCTCGTCTCAGCTCAGAGCTGCAGATCAGTCGATTGGTTTCTGATTTAATCTTTGGTGATTCTACCTCAGGCCTCATTATTCCTGTCCAGTACAGCATGCTGTCTTTGAATCATCCATTAAATCTGCATCTACACAGAGTCAGAAATGCTCAGTAAGACTCCGCCCACCTTCATCAGGTCGCGGTGATGCTCCAGCACGCTGCAGGTGGTCTGCCAGGTGTCCTGGTAACACTCCCAGGGGTCCACCCTTCACCAAACAAACAGGTAAAGAAAGGTGAGGACACAAATGCTGGTTTCATTCTCAGCTGCCAATAAAACTTCCTGCAGATATTTCACATTAAGAGCCTGCGAGGGAATGAGAGGCTTCTTTGCACAACACCTGGTTTTTGACCAGTGTTATAACTTTTTGGGTTTCACGGTTCCTCTCTGGACATGAATCACCTGTGGCTTTGTTCACTCACATTCAGCAACCTGATTTTAGTGTGCTCAGTTTCACGCACCAAAGCCCAAAATCTCGTGGGCGTTACTTGTTGTTACTGTACTGTTAGTACAGTAACCTCACAACAGCCATATTATCGTTCAGATAAATGCATTAACAGGCTCCAACAGCACAAACACGGTTATGTGGCCATTACAGGAGCACTTCCTGTTTCGGCCCTGGAAGGATGATACTTTAAAACTACCACTGAGCACCAACACAGCTGCTTTCTCTCTTTGAGGTGACCTTTGTTCTCTTCTTCTGTGGTATTTTTTGACTTTGGCTGTTTTCAAGCAAAATGTGGAAACCACCGAGTTGATAGTGGTTTCCACATATAATAATTAATAATCTTGATATCAGGGTTATGTCTATTAAAAAATAATAATCACTGTCATATTTTTAATGCATGGCGTCCGCAGCTCAGCAGCTTATCTACCAAAGGTTTTGCTGCTTTTAAGATTTGCGGCCCCAAGATAAATAAATAATGAGCCACATACTGAGGCGTTTCAGAGCTTTTAATGTGAAGCTCTTTGCAGGAAGTCCTGTCTCTAACATGGGTGTGATGTGTATTTCCAAAGTAAAAGCCTCTAACAGGTGGGTAGAGTCTCACCTGATCCAGTCAGAGCTCTGCACAGCCAGCTGACACATGGTGAGGCGATGTCTGCTGGACACGAGACCCTGCAGACACAGAGCAGCACCGTCAGCCACAGCACCACACCGCTGACCGACAAGCCAAGAGTCTGTTTGTGTGACTACAAACCAGTGCTGAGCGGGACTTTAATAAACAGACAAAATAAGCAGGCGTGAAGACAAAATTTCTCACCTCGATAAGAATGAAAGGTTCTTTATTGTCATTCATCATGAAGAAACAGAGCGAGATGAAGTTCCTCAGTATAATGATAAAAGTATCATAAAAGTAAAAATATAGATAAAAAACATGAAAAGACAAACTCACCCTAACTCACTCATCCTAAACTCACTGAAAAGATGTTAAAAGGGAGTTTTTCCTTCCCACTGTCGCCAAAGCACTTCCTCATAGTGGCTCATCTGCTTGTTGGGCTTTTCTGAGATTCTTCTGTATTATTGTGGGGTCTTTATCTCACAATATAAAGTGTCTTGACGTGACCGTTGTTGTGATTTGGTGCTGTATAAATAAAACTATATTGAATTGAACAGAGTCCTGTAGTACTGCCATGTGCACTCTTCAGATCTTTAACCAGCAGAAAACTGTCCGGTGGGTTAAATTAGGATTAAATCAGGTTGAATTTAAGTCCTTCTCTTCTTCTTCTGGCTGCTCATGTCTTCCTTCACTACATCCATGAACCTCCTCTGAGGTCTTCCTCTTTTGCTCCTGACCGGCAGTTCCATCTTCATCATCCTTTGTCCGATATATCCTCCCTCCCTCCTCTGCACATGTGCAAACCTGTGACTCTGATCCCGTCCATGCTGCTGACTCCCAACGAACATCTCAACTTCTTCAGTTTGGCCTCCATCGTCTCCAAACCATCACAGCAGGTCTCACTGCCATCTTGTAAACCTTCCCTTTCACCCCGACACTCGCCCCCCACCTACTCCACCCTGCCTCGGACGGTTGAGCTCAGGTGTTTACACTCAGAACTAATATTGAGGTAACAGCTCGGCAAGATGAGTTTTCAACCAAAATAAGATCTAAAAAATAGATCAAAATAATTCTTCAGCTGCTGTTCTGACTGATAATCCTCTTTGGATTTCAGCTTCATCCATCGATCAGGCACATATCTTTTCTTAAGCCACTGTTTTCTGTGTCATTTCATGTTTTTCACTCCTGCCAGGAACTAAAAGCTGGTCCTCCTCCCACCAAAATGTGGGACGAGGGATTAAAAAAAAATTCAAAGTAATTAAGAGTGTTTCTGGTAGCTCATTAAAGAAAATGTGTGCGGTTCAGAGGGGATGGTGGGAAATCCAGATCAATGAAACACGAAAGCAGCACGAGTCGTTTGGATAAAACAGACGGAGAGCAGGTCTGAGATCAGCCGGATTGTCAGGTTACATTTGGTCTAAAGCAGGCCACGTTGTGTTTTCCACCTGCGAATAAAGCCTGACACATTGAGGTTTGTGAGTCATCGGGTGTGACACACTAATAAGATGATAAGCGATGTGAATAATCTCCATCGTTAACAATCCATCATTGGGATCGTTCAGCTGCAGGTGCCGATGCTGGAAAACAAACATTCATAATTGGAACGAACAGCAAAGATTTCTGATGTGGATGAAACTGGATTTCTGTAGCATCTATTATTCATGTTGTGTGTTTCTGTAGAGGCAGAGCAAAAGTAGGACAAGACCTTCATTAATTCCTGCAGGAAGCAGGGTGGAAAGCTGCAGCTGCAGACAGCGTGATCTTATCTGTGCTCGACTCAAGCATACGAAACACAGTCTGCACTCTGCAAGAGGATCAAGTCACATGTTAAAGGCATCTGTCCGCAATATTAACAATAACAGAGATGTACCGTCTGTTTCTAATTATCTCAGAAACCGTATTATCATTGGTGGGGAGCAGAAATTGTTTGGTTCTAACTGGATGATTTATATTTATGCGCAGGCCCGGCTGGCCTCATTATAATCTCGTCCTCCGGGCGTTATATTTCACAGCACCACGTACATGTTAGCATCATTTTCAACGTACAGTTTTATTTACTGAGGTCGGCTGCACTTCTGGGAAAAATTGTACCTACATTTCAAGATTTAAATTACTTATTGCAGAAAAGTCTAATGAAAAAAAAGGTAAAGCGACACATCTGGATCACAAACTGTATATAAAAGATAGAAGTAGCCACGTCACAAGGACATTCTTTGTTTGTTTGCTCTTCAAGCTTCATGTCAACATTTTGGCCCTTTGTGTTGTTTTTATGGTGCCAGAAGTTTCCTGGCAGAATAGAAGGCAAAATATTAAGTTATTAGCTAATTCTAGTTAGCAAGCTACAAGCGCAGAATTTCACTGTGCACCAAAACTGGAGCTTAGCCTTCTTGGAAGGTCTGTGAGGACAACAACCTCACAGCAGCCTTATTATTTGGTCAGATAATGTCATTGAAAATAACAAAAGGCTCAAACACCATCCAGAGCTCCATTTCAGGGGCGACAGTTAGCTCAGATGAAGCCTAGCAGACAGCTAGCAGCTACAGCCGCCTGTGTCACCATCCACCTGTTAGTCAAAGAGGCCACGCCCCTAATAATGCAAAGTTGTGTCTTTGTCTTTATTCTAGCTGAAGGAACTATACAGGGTTTATCATCAACGGTGCCGAGCTTCTCCCACGATGCTAGTTCCAATCATTTTTGTCACTTTTCAGAAACTGCTTCAACTCCTCACTGTCAGCGACCTCAGGTCCACCTTCATCTGCAGAACTAATAAAGCAATCCAGCCTAAAAGGAAAGCACAGCTCTGCACTGAAGCCAACACATTACTGTAACAACCACGTGAACAGACACGTTACTGCATCATTGTGTCTGGTTCAGGTATAGAAACAATCAGGCAACACTGCCACCATGAGGTCAAACTGAGAATTACACTACTATCCTTCATCGTCTTCATGAAGGAAAGTTTAGGAAAACGGAGTGAACTGCCACCGACCCGAGAAATAGATTCAAGGGTTACTCACAGCTTTCCCGTAGGAGTCGTGCACCGGTGAAATGATTCCTCCGATCACAATGAAGCGTCCGCTTTTGTGCAGATATTCTCTAGCTTTTTCTGCAAAGGAACATAAAAAGAAAATAAATGTGAGAAACTAATCAAGCATTTTTGATTTATATTTTAAAAATGTTTAATCAGCCAAGAATTTGTCAACCATGATTCATGGTTCACAGCAGGTTGGTTTACTTACAAAACAAACACCAAATCTATGGCAAAGTTACAGTGAGCTAAGCCCAAAAGCAGTTACGGAAAAACATTCAAGTTAAATAAAAACTAAGAAGACTGAAGTGAATTGAAGTTGGTGGTTCACACATTTAATGAGACCGAGATCTCTACATGATGTGAATGTCCGTGCCGTAATACCGGCGCTGAATTTGTTCCTCATAGATAGGTTTTGTGTTTTATGATAACTTTGGAGCTAACTTAATCTAGCCTAACTTAACCTAACCTAATGCCCTCTGTGCTTCCTGCTTCTCCCTGGGTGAAGCAGGAAGTGGCTGCACCCAGTGGTGGATGTGGTGAAGAATATACAGTCTCAGGCCTTTCTGCATCTCCAGGCAGCTTCCACTGGTCTGTTGGGTTATTTTGGTTTTTGCACATGTTTTAACACGTTGCATACATTAAGCATCATCCATGTGCACCATCCACCACCGATACCTGACACTTTCACACCTCACTGCACGCTTCACTACATAAACGGGATTCAGTTTGTCTGTTGCCACAGTAACGGTGAAACCAATAAAAATGAAAGTGAAACAAACAAAGTCACTCTGGAAAACACCTGAGACTAAACCGAAATGAAAACAAGAAAACAAAATTAATCAAATAAACTAATGAAGTAATATAAAACACAAAACTATAAAAACGGAGGTCAGCAGGGGCACAGCAGGGTTTAGTTTCATGTTACAGTCAAGGCCCAGGGTCCAAATTCAGACTTTTTTTTCTGGGGGGTTTTCGGTCCCACTTTAGGTTCTTGAAATATGTTGTCCTGGCTGTAGCCGTGGTCTCTGCAGCGACTCATGGCCGTATCAAACTAAACACACAGGCGTCTTCACTGTGGATAGTTTCACGAGAGATGGAGGACCGAGGAGCCTACATCTTCACCGAGTGTAGAAGGAGCCTCGTTTATCCTCGCAGACCACTTCTGTTATCTGGGAACGTAATTTATTCACAGATAACTGCTTCCATGTTTGAACCCACACACCAACAAAGATGTGGAGTCGCAGGCAGAGAGTAGAAGCTATTGCACGATGTTTCTCAAAGTCCAGTCGTGAAGCTTTAAGCTTTAAACTCTTGTTTACTTGAAGTGTCTACAGGATCAAAGATCATTAACTTCCCTTTGTTTAATCAGTGAGGATAAAACCTTTAGAAAGCTCAACAGTAAAGACTCATCCCTTTCTATCCGGCTGCATTTGCTCCATACTGTCAAAAGCTTAAATTAAATACAAAAACATGTATTTGTATCTGATTAAAACAAAGAGATTCAGTGAGAGGAAGAACAACGAGCAGGACTCGAGAAGAGTTCAGCAAGGAAACAGAAAGTCCACAAAGCAAGGCGCTGAAGAACGACACAGAGACAGGAAACAGGAAGCAAAAGAAACAACAACAGAAGAAAATCTGAACTGATTTTTCTGTTTCATTTTTTATTGTTTAGAGTTTGAACATTTTAACAGTGTAACATGGAATGTGTGTCAAATTCAGTGTCCAGTAACACAAACTAACAGCCTTTTTCGAATGTCCCAGACCGCTTATAGATTTATATTTTAATTTTTTAAAGTGGGATTCTCCACTTCAGTCTTTTAGTTCTCATGTGTGTAAATGGGTGGTGTCATATTTAAAGATCCCAGAGATTCACAGTGATACGACAGAAACACTCGCCTCACATTTGCAGGATATCGTTTCAGGTTTGTTCACATTTAGTTGTAATTCAGTATCACAAGCCTGATTTTAGGTGACCCTCGATATCTTAAAATGACCTTTATTTCAGGTGAGGTGGACATGTATAAGTCGACAAGCAGGGAATTGAGTTTGGAAATGATTCAATAATTCAGTTCACAATAACTTGATGTTTATTTTAATTGATAAATTGCAGTTTAGATGGATTTTGAAGGAGAATAAACAGCCTTAAATGTAAAAATGTTTTCACTTTAAAGAGATTATGGCTTGTTGAAAGGTCACATGACCCAGCCCAGTGAATAACGAGCTCCTTTCACAGCTGTAAACTCTGTTATGTTGTCTGTGAATTCTTCAGCTTTCAGAAATAAATCGTGACGATGTCTCCAGCTGAAAACAGAAAGTTTATGAAATGTTTGCGACTCCTAATATTACAGTAAATCTGTTTATGAATTTGACTGCGGTTGTGACGCGGTTCCTCGCGGGGAGCGCTGACTGTCGTGTTTTTCCACTGTGACGGGATGAAAGGCCTCTGAACGTCCAGCAGTCACACTAACAGTCACCTCATTTATTCTGCAGTCATTTTGATTCTATGGTCAAAACATTTTCTGACCAGAATCCGACCTGAAACCTCCGCTAACGCGCAGGGAAAGGCCGCTGAGCAAGGCACCCTGGCCTGCCCCCCGCACGCTGACGGCCTCTGTCAACCAGTGTGCGTGTTTTTGTCACGGTTTGCCTCCGAGGGCTGAGGGGCAGCTCGGTGTTTTTCCCCTGAACGTGGGCCCGGGCAGCTCCGTGCTACGTTTGTGTGAGTCGTCGGGATTTCACCGGAGCCCGTTTCAGCACCGCCCTGTCGGACAGCGGCCCGGAGTCCGGCTCGGAGCTTTGGCGCGGATGTTCAGCACCGGGGTTCCGGTGATCTTTATCCCCAAACACACCCAGACCTGCCCCGACCCCTCCCCCACCTCCTTACCGAACATATGGATGTGTCCTTTGGTGATGGGGTTGAAGCTGCCGCAGGACAGCAGGATGACGTGGGTCTTCGTGCTCTCCGTCATGGTTCTCCTCGCTCGTCTTTAGTCCTGCTCGCCGGTCCGTCCCGGTCCCGGTGCTGGTCCCGGTCCTGTAGCGTTCTGTGGAGCTCGCTTATACAGAAGCAGCCGCAGCAGAGAGAGATGGGGAGAGAGAGAGTGGGAGGGAGAGAGAGAGGGAGGGGAGGAGAGAGAGGGGGGGGGGAGAGGGAGAGGGGGGGGGGGGGGGGGGGGGGGGGGGGGGGGGGGGGGGGGGGGGGGGGGGGGGGGGGGGGGGGGGGGGGGGGGGGGGGGGGGGGGGGGGGGGGGGGGGGGAGGGAGGGAGAGAGAGAGTGGGAGGGAGGGGGGGAAGAGAGAGAGAGAGGGAGGGAGGGAAGAAGA
>VOQK01000396.1:0-15549 GCA_015052645.1 Benitochromis conjunctus | reverse complement strand
AGAATTATTGGCTACTGTAATTGGTCTGCATACTGTAGGTAGAAGGACACATACTAATTATGTTTCTGCGCTCTGCGCGTCCCGAAAAACAGCACGTTTCATCTTCATGACCGTCTGCGGGCTTTTAAATCATACTTCGATTGCAAGGATTACAGCAGGCCCAGAGAAGCTAACGCTCCGTAATTAACCAAAACAGGCGAATAGACGAAACACAATTAAATGAAGCAATCATCCTCACCGCATTCAGTGCACACGTGCAACCGGACTGAACGTGCTGGGAATATAGACAGCGGCCGAATAAAGAAGCAGGCGCTTTGCGTCTGTGTGTGTTTTCTGCATTTGCAGCACATTTACTGCCCAACCTGCCGATGACGGTAATTTTCCCATTTTTGGTTTTGTCTAAATGTTGCAAACGTGTTGCCAAATTGGTGGAAACGTTTAGTTTGTTTGCTTGTGTTTTGTCTAATTTCACGTGTTCTAATGTGTTTTAGTGTGACACGACACACAGAGCATTTATCACAGAGCGAGGGGGGGGATTACATGATGTTCCAAAGAAATTCTCTTGTTTGCCTTTAGGACTGCAACTATTTATTTATCCTGCCATTTTATTACCGCCAATTCGTTAACTGGTGCAATTTCCCTCAGCCCGAGAAGAAACCAAAACGTCCTCGGATCCTCAGCCAGACCATTTGAGATATGATAAAAGCATCACGGCCTGAACTTTGAGAAGCTAGAACCTGTTTTCTATCAACAACCAAAGAGATAAATCCACACTTAACAAAAAAAGTCATATGTCTCGTACTTTGATGAAAGAGGGTTGAGCCCTGTACTCTCTGTCTTGAGAAACCCAGCGAGGATATCACTGGTTTGTGGTAGTTACATGTGCTCTGACCATAAGTGTGGTTATAGTTGCTTCTGAATTAACAGCTCTGTCACCGTTACGAACTAATGTGCTTCCAATTAGTATTTAATACTTATGAATATCTTCAAACCATGTGGTCATCCTGGCTGTAAACCCAGTAATCTGACCTTTGTGCTTACATTAGCTGTACATTCAATAGACACAAATAAATTATGCAAAGCTTTTTTTGTTTTATTTGTCTCATATCTCAGACTGGTTTCTAAATATATGGATGTGGACAGGTAAACACTGCGTTCATTGAATTTGCAGCACGAAAACACTTCACAGCAAAGGCAAACTGCGTCACCGCTCAACAGTTCTGCAGCGCTCCTCACAGAGCACCTTGTTTGTAAGGAGATTAAGACATAAAACGAGTTTCTGCCGTTATCTAACGCTGTGGATATTACAGTAAACACTCGGGCTTTTATCCTCATAATAATGCAGCGCTTTTATTTATGTACAGTATGTGTCGGCGGGACATGATATCCAAACCGAGCCGTGTGGAAGCATCTCCGTGTGCAATGTGAAGATATCAGGCTCAGTCGGTTTGTCTTTTAAAGACATTTGGAGACAAAAACGTAGGAACGGGGGTTTTAAATTTAAACCAAATTCAGTGTATGAAGAGTAAATTCAGTCTTAAAGGCAAAACTGACATTTTTGTTTCACTGAGCTGGGTCTTGGTTTTGGGGTTTTTTTTGGGTGGGGGTGACAAAAAATTGCTCTGTGAAATGCTCTGTCATTATGGAGGCGCCTAAATGTACAAAGAAAGTGAAACCTGGGCTAAATTCAAAGGCTGGCTAAACCCGAGGATGTAATTTCGATGGTTTTTGATCAATCATATCAAGGCTGAAAAACCATATCAAATTTTTGTCTTGGCTTTAGAAACCGATCGGTGATTTCTTTCTTTCATTTTTCAGTGAGTAAATCCTTTGTTATTGATTAAAGGAGGCATTCATCTTAAACTTAATCTGGCTCGGTTGCACAGAGGCCCGGAAGAGTCTCGCAGGTGTTTAGGCCTCAGAAATACATGAGCTTCAACAGAAAAGCACTTTCTCACGACGTGGGCACTTACGTAAGGCCTTATTAATCTAAAACTCATTCCCAACAAGAGTTTTCTTTTGTTTGAGTCTAGTCTTTTGTTTCAAGTTTATGTGTGGCTTTAACTTCTAACGATGAGTAAAAAACTGAGCTGAGCGACTCTGGTCAGCAGTGATGTGAGCTACTCTCTCTTCCATTCAGAAATGTTTTGCATGTAGCCCTGGTAAGTTTTCTAGCTCGGAGGCGATCATAATTAAAATGTTCTCCTCTCACCTTGTTCTGTGTGTTATCTAATGTCCCCACACAGACTGTTGGTAACCTCCCCGGCAGCTTTGTAAAATCTGCTCATTTGCCGCGTTGAATCACAACAAATTATCACTGCAGTTATTACTGCAGGTCATTTTAGCGTCCTTAGGAATGCCTAGCAGTGCAAAGTTTAAAGAAGTGATGCTGCTGTTTGCTCATGACAGGACCTGCATGATGGATCTGGATAAACTGAGGACCTTTCTGCCTAGTGAACACGTCCATGATTTCCTGCTTCAAAGGGTGAAATTCCACCTTGGTAATCTGTCTTTGTATGTGACGGTGCGCTTTTTCTTGGTTTCCTTCTGAGCATTTATTTTAGAGCAGATATAACTCAGTGCTGTGCGTCAGTGCAGCTTGACACAATTGTCGAGTCTAACCAAATAAATTATTTGAATTCATAGATTGAGGAAATGGGTTACACAGTGCCCAGATTTCCTCCAGCCTCCTTTGGTGCTTATTTGCGCTGCTTGATTGAATGCGGTGGCCTGCAGGATCAATTGGCAGGCTGATCATGTTCTTTTTCTGTCTACTAACCTGTGGGAATATTACTCTTTGGCTTTTGTGGTAACACCAAGCTGTAGCTAATTAATTTGTCCCTCATAAATATATCAGTGTCATACAGCTTCCGGTCATCACTGGCAGTCGGTGCGATAGTATCTGGGATAGCTGCGTCTCAGATATCTAAACACCCTGTGAGCAGCTTAAAATGCTTGTGCTGGCCCCTCCTGACGGTCCCTGGGCCTCTCTGGGTTTGGAACATCTTGTGCTTCAGGCACATAATCTGACAAGATCAGTGTAATGAAATCACTTCTGAAAATATATTTTTGGACATCAGTCACATTTTTGATTTAATCTACCTGTGAAAGCAATAGCTCGACATTTTTCGGTAATAAGCTTTTCCTCCTTCCTTGGGAAAGGCAGACTGTCTGTACGGTTGATAAGTACCTAGAGTCGGTTATAGCTTAAACTCTGCGTATAAAGAATTGTTGTTTTAACCCTTTCACGCATAGTGGTCACTACAGCGGACAGCTATTCAAAGGCTGTTTTCTTGTATTTGTGTCAGTGTTGATGGTATACTTGCACATAAACCACCACATCGGACACTGATGTGTCACTCCATACCAAATTCATAAGTCCAAACATATGTTGTCCACCTAAGTGGACATGTAAACAACTCTTTGGAAAGTCCACGTTTAAAAAAGTTCAGAAATCTTTCTTTCATGCCTAAAGATGAATAAAAAATCCTGATTGAGGTTGTCATAATTCATGCATGAAAGGGTTCATTTACTTTTTTATTACTTAACATTTATGATAATCTTCCTGACTTAGTAGTTCTGTGATTACTCCGTGAGGTTGGTTTGGAGGTGATGTGAAGAAATGAGTAGGTGTGTGTGAGGTAGCGTAACGTAAGCAGCAAGGAAATGATGTGACAACAGCATCAGCAGACTGTTCAAGTTTCTTTTACGTGTGCTTTATTTTCTGTCGTCACCATTCAACAATTCTTTTACAGGTGACAAACAAGAGAAACCCGACAGTCAAAATCTCACCTGCTTTACACAGAAGTCCACCCACAGGTGAACCCCATTCATCTCTACCACTGAGAAAGCAGGTTCGACCAAAGAAACAGGAATAAAATCCTTCTTCCACTGAACAAACTCATTTACCCCAATAAACGGTTTGAAAAGTCAACCTCTTCACACAGTCTGACTCAAAAGGTGACTTTAAAGAAAACAAACAATTCTACACAAAAGAAACACCCCTTCATTTGGTTACACCCAATTGACTTGCTTAATGACATCATATCCTATATAAACAGGAAGTACTGGGGCGGCCTTTCCCACATACCTGTTTTACATATAGGACCTGCATGAAGGGACACACAGTGGTAAGTATAACCGAACTACATGAACAAATGAAAGATTCAAATCAGCTAATGATTCAGTGACATTTGGCTTTAAGCACAGATGTTAGCAAGGAATAATTATGTGATCGTGTAAGGTTTTCTTTGTGTGCAGCAGAGTTCAGAAAGTGTCAGCTTTAATTTGTACAATTAAAATGCTGAATAATTTAAATGTGTGTTTAAATGTTTCCAATAACCACCGGTCTCTTTTAAACACCGGGCCGGCCGGATAATTTTTTGAATAAACGCCCGGGGTACAATTGGAAGATATACAGTAAATGAGTTTTTGTTTACGCCCTCTGCATGACTTTGCAGCGAACACAAGGGGCGCCTGTGAGTTCAGTGATGAGCTCTGCGCTCAGGCTTCAGTTTCACATGTTTGAACTGTGGACAAAGGTGTGAAAATAAAGTTATGAAGGTTAAACCATGAAAATAAATCAGAGCTCAGTGATGCGTTTGACTGTGAGGCTCGTCCTGAATACCTGCCTGCAGTCAGGACCTGAAATAAAACTCAAACTGGAAGTAAAAGGTTTATTTTACTTCTCCACTGTTGTGTGTCCTCGCAGGTCAAACCCAGAGTTAGTTTAACGAGCTCATCACCAGCTTCGTGTGTCTGTTTACCTCTGATGTCAGGGTGAAACAACAGAAACGTACTGAACTCACTGCCTAGTACAGCGCCACCTTCCCACTGCCTCAGTCCCTCCTTCAGAGTTCCTCATAGTTTTGTTCTTTATGGTTGGGTTGGTTTCCCTGCATCAGAATTTTCATCTGTTTGCACATTTACAGTTTTCATGCTGCTCTCTGTCTGTTAGTGGAAGTGTTGGCACGTTTTTCAGGCCTTTGCATGCTCTACACGAGTGTAAAATATGATGCTAATGATGTCCTCTGACCTCACAGTGTGCAGCATCACATCTGCATCACAACATCACAACAAAAGTCCAGCGTAGTTCAGGGTGGCAGATTTCTGAATGAGTTTTCAGTTATTCCTCCATGAATGTGTGTGTGAGTGCTGCGCAGCATCTTAACACTCAGACTGTTAATCAGAGGTGATCAGTGAAAGTCTCAGGTGGTGTTAGAAGCTTCTCACAGGCTACGATGCACAGAGCTGTGAGACGAGCGTCTTTTTCTGCTGCGCTGCGACGGTCATGTCTCAGACTGTGGTAGACCCCACTGACCTGAGACCAGGCGTTCCCCTGAACCGCACTGCAGAGTCTTCACAGAACAGGAAGCACACGTGGTTTTCAACAGATCATCACGCTGCAGCAGCAACGGGGACAATCGACTGTGCTACAGCAGTACTTACACCACTACAGCAGTACTTACACCACTACAGCAGTACTTACACCACTACAGCAGTACTTACACCACTACAGCAGTACTTACAGCAGTATTTACACCAGTACAGCAGTACTTACACCACTACAGCAGTACTTACAGCAGTATTTACACCACTACAGCAGTATTTACACCACTACAGCAGTATTTACACCAGTACAGCAGTACTTACAGCAGTATTTATTGCAGGATTCATTGCAGTATTTATTGTAGTATTTACTTTACCTGTTCACAGTCAACATAACTGTGACTGCGTCAGACACTCCCTGCAGTACTTACGGGTACTTGTACACGAGTAAAAGTATTTGGTGTGGCAGGTTTTGCACTGTGGTTGTATTGTTCATAGTTGTGTTTTGGAATGTCACCTCCAACAGAAGCAGGCTCAGGGAGGGGCAGCTATCTGCTGAGACGTGATGGGAGGAAGAGGAGGAGAGCACAGAGAGACGAGGACACAACGGGAACTGTGGGAGAGACGAGGTCTCTCAGGTCACCTGATCCAGCCCTAACTATATGCTTTAGCAAAATGGAAAGTTTGAAGCCTAATCTTAAAAGTAGAGATAGTGTCTGTCTCCTGAATCCAAACTGGGAGCTGGTTCCATAGAAGAGGGGCCTGAAAACTGAAGGCTCTGCCTCCCATTCTACTTTAAATACTCTAGGAACAACAAGTACTAAAAACATGACATCACTGAGAGTTCAGCCCACATGCTCCAGCACACAGAGCCAGTTTCATGTTTCCTGTTGCTCTGACTTCTATCAGAGCTTTGAACTTCTACATTAAACTGTATGTCAGAATACAGCTGACAATGGGACTGTTACTGTGTTAATGTCTGAATGTTACAGTAATATTTACTTTAATACTTTAAGTACCTACAGTCTCAGCCTGCAGGGGGCGCAGTAACAGTCTGCTCACTAGCACAGGAACCAGAGTCTCAGAGAGAGAGAGACGTTATTAACACCGCATTAAAGAGAAAAAGGACAAAAAAGCAAAACCAAACACAAAGTTGCCAACACATCATCAGCAACATCAATATGCACTAACCATTTACTAACCCCAACCCAAACATACACACACTTAAAAATTAAGGGCAAGTGTCCCATCTGCTCCTATGGAACACAAAACCTGACCAATCCCCCACATAGTTTTAAAGGAGTCCAGATTTTTGGTCAGTGTAAAAAGCATACCCCACTCTCAGACGAGATGCCAACAATCCCTTTAAACTCTGCACAGCATCAGTCCATCCCTGCCCTAACATCCAGGTCTTCCTAGTCTTCCATATTGCCAGCTTGACTGTATCAAACAAAAGATTAATCAGAACCAGAGTCGGTCCTTTCTTTACTGAATACTTAAGACCAAAAACAAACAAGGGTACAGAGAATTTCTCCCCCAGAGACTCCACCCACTCCTGCAACAAAGAAAATTAACCCACTAAGTGCTCCGGCATCTCCCTTTGTGAACAGAAAGGACATCCCTCCCAAGTGCTTGGGTCCAGGTGGGCTCTGTGTCTGTTCGTGGCTATTGCTCCCTGTACAATCCTCCACTGGAGGTCAGCCATCCGTTTGTCAACAGGAGGCTTATACAGGACCCTCCACCTGCCTTTAGAGGTAAAGTTCGAGGCAAAAAAAACAGTCTGGAGGACTTAATGCCTGTGACACAACCAAGTGTTCCCATTGACATCTTTGTGAGATGACTAAGTTTGATAATGCCAGCCTCCACAAACCTGTTCCTTATTGTGGCAGAAGAAAACAAAGTACTTGGAATAAAGTCATTAAAAAACAGTGGCTCTTCAAAAAGCCACATCCCAGGTCTGGGGTCAGGAATCCGTATGACCTTCAGCGTCTGCCAGGGGTCAACCACCGAGCTGTAAAAAGGTGTAAGTCCAGACAGATCAGCCTCAGCCAATTTCAGAAGAAAAAACTGTTTATCCAATCCAAGTCGGCCTAAGAAGCAACTGAGCAGAAGTCAGCCAGCAGTAACCACAGCCGTAGAGCAGCCTCTGTGCCATCTGTAGTCTAAAGGCTGCAGTTCTGGACAAAACGTCTATTAGTCCTTGCCCCCCCTCTGCCACAGGAAGATACAGGGTTGCCGCACAAAGGCAGTGCTGACCAGACAAACTTTACCAGAAGCCACTGCACCTCTTCCAAAAGACCAGCTGGTGGCACTAAACCAATAAGCCTGTGCTATAAGGATGAGGCAACTAGATTGTTAGCTATCAAAACTCTTCCCCTGTAGGACATGTAGGGGATCAACCAGTTCCATTTAGACAACTTAGCCTCCACCTTTTCCCGCACTCCCTCCCAGTTCTGCTTCACAAAGTCATCACTCACCAAGCAAACCCCCAAGAGTTTTAATACCCCTTTGACCCCATCGAAGATTCCCAGGGAGTCTAGGAATACATCCCACTGCCCCACCAAACAGGCCTCACTCTTCTCCCAATTAACCCTGGCTGAAGAAGCTTTTTCATATAAAACCAGGCTTACCTTTAATTGAACTCATCTGATCCTTAATAAAAACATTAACATCATCAGCGTATGCTGACACAACAACAGGAGGGCTCTGAGGCAGATCTGGCAAAGAGAAACACTTCAGCTTGTTCCTCAACCTGCACAGAAAAGGCTCAATAGCAATGCTATAGAGCTGGCCTGAAATAGGGCAACCCTGCCTAATCCCTCTCCTAACTGGCACAGGGCAACTCAGCCCTCCTCCCACCTTCACAACACAGCAAGTCATTGCTATACAACAGCTTCACCCATGTCAGAAAACCCTGCCCAACACCAAAGGCCTTCAAGGTGGAAAAAAGAAAAGCATGGGTCCACATGGTCAAACGCCTTCTCCTGATCAATAGATACTATGCCAACTCTAGTATCATATAATCTACATATGTGAAATCCTGATTTGATATATGTAGATTATATGTCCCGATCCTCTGGACTCAGCTGAGGAAGCCCCTGCAGAAGTTCTGAAGCAGAGTCTGTAATGATAGCAGCAAATGTATAGTTGCTTAGTATCAGGTTTGATGCTGATGTTGTTAAGACGCCCAGACTGTAGGGGGGGCCCAGAGAGGAGTTACCTCGGCGCGGACTGTAATGGCGGAGTTGTTGTTTACATGTGTTTAACGCCCGTTATAAACAATACCTTTTCTTCAAGTAATGGTGTCATCATTGAGAACCCGCAACATAAAGAAATAAGACGGAGTCCACATCGCAGCTATCTGCCCTGAACAAGTCTGTGTAAAAGTCCATGAACATACCTTCTCATCTCAGCTGGATCTGAGATGAGACCTTTCCACCTTTCGGATGGAAAGGTGACCACAGATTTCCCCAAATTAAGGAAAAAAGTGGTTGGAACATCCGTGTCCTGGAGTCTGGTGAAGCGTGCTCGAACTGAAGCTCCTTCAATGATTAAGCTCTTGTCTGGTAGAATTTAAGCAGTCATTATTCTGCTGATCTAACCGTGAACCAGATACATTCTCCATGTGTTCTCTCTTCTTCTAACTCCTGCACAGTTCTCTTGATATTGGCAGAAACATTATCAGAGTCAGAATCACACTCCATGTCATTCATGTCACGTTACCATAGCAACCAACGGGCTTGCTGCTCTGCTGCTCCTCCACAGGTTCAGCCTCCACCTGATCTTGTGACTCAGTTGTAGTCATACAATCACTTACCTCACTCCACATGTAGTACCCTTCTTCATGCTTGACACAGCAGGAACATCCAGTGTCTGTGTGGAGTCTAAAAACATGAACACTTGCCTCGGAAGGGACTGAACGTGCTTCAACTTCCTTACAGCCCAGACTCACCATCCGAGAGCCACTTGCAAATTTCCCAAAGCGCTTTAGTTCTTGCTCCAAGGCCGCATTGGAAATAAAAGGAGGCACTCCCGACACAGTGATCCGGGCGGAGGGCACTGCGAGGGGTGAAACCTGCATAAATTCATCATTCAAATACAAGCCGCTCTCTATAAGCTGGGGGACAAACCCCTGCTCCTTCAAAAAATAACAACCGCTTTATTCATATGTGAAGCGCATGAAATGTTTCCATGTCCCACCTGCTCGACAGTGGTGCTCGGCTGCAGCACCACCCTGACTCCATGCCTCAAGGCCAACCTGAAAAACAACCCACTATCTGCCAAAAACACAACAAACACACACAGTAAGAAAACAGAAAAGGCATTTAATGAAAAACTCACACACTCTCACTCAGACCCACCAAACTCACCACCATCAAACTCCCAGCATGCAGTGCAGAGAGAGAGAGAGAGAGAGGCTGTTTTGGCTTCTTCATGTAGAGAAACAAAACCTCCACAGCAACAGGAAGTCACGATGCCTCAGACGACAGTTATTTTCATGTTTTTAGGTAAGTTATGAGCTTCTTCACCTGACTGCTGTTGTTCTGAGTAATAAAATTCATGTCTCAGTTGTGTCAGTGACAAAAACAGGAGTTTGGCATACTGTTCAGCCTCAGCTGTGGCACAAAGTCTCACACAGGTTTGTAATCAGTGAAGAATCAGAGCTGATGAACACAACAAATGTTTGTGCGATCTTCAGGACACCATGAGAACAGACAAAATACTACAAATATTTGTTGTTTTCAGTTGTGTGAGCTCACTGACTGAGAGAAACATGAATCATTAGTGTGCTAATGTAGTTACAAAGCAATGATTAAAGTGTAACAATGCATGTGATGGTGCCTTTTCATCAGGTTCCCACACTGTAAAAAATAAATCTACCGTCATGTAAAAGAAATGTATCTTAAAGTAGAAAAAAAGTGTATCTTTGTAAAAAGGACATTTCTAGATGCAGTTTTGTGACTTTAAATTTGTGTGAGTCTTTGTGTTGCTAAGATTTCCTTTATCTAGAGTGAAGCGTTATGTCGAGACTTGGAGCTTCCCAACGTCCTTTAATGTTGGCAACAGAAACATGAGGCGACGCTAAACTAGGTTCATCCTTTTATTCCACACACGTCATACACATGTGCATTTGGAGATCATTTGGACTGTCCAGCACCTCAGCATTATTTCCTTTTAAGGAGTTGTTTTCCCTTCGTACAGAAACTCGCAGTTAGGGCGCTGTCCACTTCCGTTTCCGCTGTCCTCACCCTCCCCGCTCTTATCTCTGAAGCTGCAGAGTGTGAGTGTCAGTAACTCACTCTGTGGCCTACTTAAACCAATACCAAATATAATACTGTGCATGTAAGTTTGTGCAGCTAAATCCCTGCAGTTATGATAATGCATACTGTATTCCCACAGTTAACATGTAATATTACCTACAGAAAATACTGACCACTACTGTAGTGCAATTAATCAGGCTTAGTTACAGAAAAGTACTTTATAGTCTCAGATTATTGTGTAATTTCATGACAGAAATCATTTATATTCAGTGCATATTGTACATATTATATAAACTTTGATTTATATGTTCAAAAAAAATGTCAAAATCCAGTTTTAAACAGGCAAATAAGTTTATAGTTCTGAATAAATGTACTGTTCATGTGAGATGTTGAACATAACTGTACATCCACACCTGGAGAAAACACAATCTTAAAAAGCTACGGTAACTTTATTTAACACTATATTTCAGTTGTCATTAATTTATGATCATATTAAGTTTAATATGATTCTTTATGAATAACTTCACATCAAAATATGTAAGAAAGGTTTACTGTAAAATAAAGTGCCCACTAATTACACTGCTGGATTTAATGCAAAGTGATTACAATTAAAACAAGCTGCTGTCATTTTTTCAATGTATCACCTGTAAGATGATTTTTTTTAAATTATATTCTTAAATATATCTTTGCTGTTAAAAGATGTTCCCACATTAAATTAATGGATGGACGTTTTTAAAAAAAACACAATGTTAACTGCAGATCATATAAAAAACCTCTTTATTAACCTCTTTGTTAACTTTATTAAAATAAAGGTTGAACAGATTTACACATTTATGTTTGAAATCATTTAAATTTTATGGCTTCAGTCTCATGGTGGGTATACTGAGTGCTACTGTGAGTCACCTGTTTAAAGTAAAAAGAGAAAAAAACATATTTCACCTGCAGTTTTGTGGCTGAATATAAATGATAAAATGCTGAGTTTGCTTTACAATCCCAACATTTAACCAGCGTTGGTTGAAGCTGGGTCGTATTCAGACTGAATGAATTACCTGCAGGCGTCTCACAAACACAGCAGAAACTAACACAAGACGTCCACTCGCACACAAACTGATTCAGTTCAGGTAGCGCACAAATTATTATTCTTTATTTATCCAGGTAAAATCTCATTGAGATTAAAAATCTCATTTTCAAGAGAGACCTGAAATGATTTATTACACGCTGACATACAGAAATCTGTAAGGCTTCATTCTCTGCAGCTCTTTGTGGAGCTTATTCTTCATTTCCATTGGAAGCACTTTCATTCACTCCGTCTCTCACTGATGAACATCTTCATGTTTTACAGTGATGAGATTTTCTGCTTCTGAGGACGTGAAGAACAACCTGGCGGGCACTGTGGGAGGAAACATCACTCTGCCTGGCTCCGTGCAGGAGTTTGGATTTTTCTTATATAAAGGAAAGAATCTTGCTATGGTGAAAAAGGGTGAATTTGAAATATTAGAGAAAGGTTATGAGAGCAGACTTCACTGGAACAGAAACACTGGACTGTTTACTCTCACAGAGCTGCAGAGGAGCGACTCAGGGATGTATGCTATTGACTCTAAAGAAGGAAAAGGGTTCACATTAAAACTCACAGTCTACGGTAAGTCTCATACTTATCATGGTATAGTTTTGTCTAACATGCCAGCTTCATGTGTGACCTCAGTCTGTATGTTCCTCATTAATTTGGTCAGATCATCACTTCAGAATAAAAGGTTTTTGTAGTTATAATCAAACGTCTGTTTTAAAGGAATGATCATCTTTGAGTTCAGTGTTTAAAGACGCGATTAAAGAGCAGGACAAAGCCGAACGTTTAAACGCTGTTCTTAGAAAATCCTGCAGAACGACTGAAATGAACACGTTTTTATTTAAGAGTATTTTCTATCCTTAGATACCAAAAAACAAAACTTCCTGTTTACTTTAGCGTGTTTCCCATTCCATGCTCATGTTAATCCACAGAGAAGTAACAGAAAGTCTCACTGGCCATTTTCCCACTAGTGCCTAACCTTCGACCAATCACGGCTCAGCACAGTGCCCTGTGAGTGAGCCGTGGTATTTAACTTCTTTATAAAGCATTAACAGTTACTTCTCACAGTTAAACATCTTTATTTGAGCTGGCGCAGCCCCGCTGCCGCCTGTCAGTGTTACTAAAAAGATCTGCGTAACAGCCACTTTTATTTTGATGGGTTTGTTGTTGATGGTGATTTCCTGTGGCTGCTGCGGTGAGAGGAACACGTTACACTCATGAAGCAACACAGTCTGCTGTAATGTTTGTGTCTGACTACACACCTGCTGTCTGTCTGCACTCCCACCTGCACATTTCATCATTTTTGACTTGCAAATGTCTTTAATTGTTAACACAATAAATGATAAGAATGTGTGAGTGAGACACAAAGCTGGGGCACTTTATTGGCTTTATAATAACGGGAACACTGTAAAGACAAACAGACTAACAGGTAAAGGGAAACAAAGCCAGTAACATGATGCTCTCCAGGTGTGAGTCAGTGTGTGGGGACAGTCCGACAGCTGGGATCAGAGGGGAAGCCCAGGATGTCTGTCCCAGGGTGGAGCTGGTTTGGTGTGTTGTGTCATAGAAAACCAAAGATAGTCACGTAGTTATGGGAATGCAGCCATACATATAATAACACAGTAATCCTGCACTCTGATTACAGTTCTACACAGCAAACTCACAACAAGCTGTTTCATAAACCTGGATGTGTGAAAACTCTCAACCTCCTTAAGTCTGACTCAGGCTGTTTCTCCTGCGGTACAGGCTTGAACATGACCTCTCAGCCGCTTCCTGAAGTTTAATATCACCGATCATGTGTTCAGCTTCATCGTACAGCTGAGACGTCGTCCATGAAAG
This sequence comes from Benitochromis conjunctus, assembly GCA_015052645.1. Taxonomy (NCBI): domain Eukaryota; kingdom Metazoa; phylum Chordata; class Actinopteri; order Cichliformes; family Cichlidae; genus Benitochromis; species Benitochromis conjunctus. Next base: position 2,058 of record VOQK01000396.1, on the reverse strand, counting down.
TGATTCTCAGAAAAATCAAACTCACCTTTACAGCTCAGTTTGAGATTCGGCCAAACAAACATGCTGACTGAGCTGTAGCTGCATGTCTGTTTCCAGTTCAGAGACTTACTGAGAATAATGCAGGACTTCATATCTTTGCAGAGATGTGAAGGTTGAATTAAACATTTATAGCCTGGATTTTGACTCAGGATTTATAGGAAAAATTATAAATAATTACAACTTCTTTGGTGATACTTTCATGGCTCCTTCAGTAAATTCAGTGGCCTGTGTCTTCTCTACATTAAATTTGGATTTTTTTAGTCTTTTCCCGTCAGCAGTGAAATGAAACTGGACGAATGTGGACAAAACATCCTCCATGAGCTGTGTTGAACAGCAGGAGCCTCGGGAGTTTCACCTGTATAATACTTTTTGTCGTTGTTAATGGGCTTTTGTCACTTCCTTTCCTTTCATTGGGATTTCAATCAGAGCGTTTGTTTCTTTTGTAACTTGTAGTAACCGAGAGGACGTCAGCTTGTAGTAAGCAGGGGGAATACGGGGAGTGTCAGATCTAAGCTAGCTGTATAGGTACAGCATATGAGAGTAGATCTTTCTTTTGGCAGCATGAACGTTTGACAGAAAACCTGAGAAATCCCACATCAACCTTTATAGTGAAGTTACATTTATATCCTGGTGGTGTGGCAGTCGTATGTCTCTCGTGTGGGTTTGTTTTCAGACAGTTCTGCAGTAAATCTCCTCCCATCATGATCATCACATTATCTGTGGTTGATCTAAAAAGTCACACCAATAACTTCAGACAGGAAGTGTCTGAAGATGTTTCCTTGTAGAGGAAGAAGAAAGGCTTACACAGAAGTTGAGGTTTTACTGTGTGAGTCCACAGAGCTTCACTGGAAGGACAACTGAGCACGTTTAGGCAAACAATTTGCCAGAACAGCCAGAAGCTGCTGATTGAGGGGAAACAACCATGAAAATAATTCTGACATCAGACTAGCTGAAATTAAAAGCTCCTGTATGCTCCGTGATAGCTGCTTACCCAACAAACAGACCCTTAGAGTACGGGAGGTGTGGGCAGACCCACATGGCCTGTGGGCCTGTGGTACCTTACTACCACCAGTTGGTATGTAGTATGTGCCAGAGCTGGTTTGGCAGATTTTTACTCCACATGTTCATCCAAACACCGAAGGGTCGGTGTCTTTTTAGTAAGTCTGCCACCACAGGAACCCTCACACATGCACACAGTTTCTTTGTTCAGTATCTTTGTGCTGTTGTTTGGTGTACAGCTCTCACCACTGTCTCCTCCCACACCCGACTCAGGGATCTTGTGCAACATAAAATATTATTGAACAAGTAATATGTCTTAGTAAATGGAATATGTCCTGACATCTTTCACTTCCTGAGTTCTTTTTCAGTATATGAATAATGTCCAGTTTAAGATTTGAATCAGTCACTTTCTCTCATCTGCATTTTTATAATAATAACAATAAATTTTATTTATGAAGCACCTTTCAAGACACCCAAGGACACTTAATAATAGAATAAAACACATAATAGAACAACGACTAAATGAAGAAACAATGAAAACAAAAGCACAAGATAAAATAAATAAACAGTACGTTCACAGTAAATATGCAGATTTGAACAGATGGGTTTTGAGTTGAGATTTAAACTGGGGGAGAGAACCAGTGTTTCTTATATGTGGGGGTAGAGAGCACCTCAGCCTGGGAGCAGAGCAGCTGAAAGCTCTGCTTCCCATGGTGCTGAGGCGGGAAGAATGCACAGCAAGCTGGATAGAAGAAGAAGATGGAAGTGAGCGGGCAGAAGAGGTAGAAACAGGTCAGAAAGGTAAGGAGGAGCGAGGTTATGAAGGGCCTTGAAGGTGAGCAGAAGAAGTTTGTATATTATCCTGAACTTCACTGGGAGCCAGTGAAGCTCCTGAAGAACAGGGTGATGTGCTGGTAGGAGGGGGTCCTGGTAATAATGCGAGCAGCAGAGGTTTGAACCAGCTGAAGCTTATGGAGGGATTTTTGGGAGAGACCATGCAAGAGAGAATTACAATAGTCA
>VOQK01000395.1:0-10652 GCA_015052645.1 Benitochromis conjunctus | reverse complement strand
ACAGACAGGTGAGAGCAATACTGGTGAAACCGATGGCTTGTGTGCCAGAGGACAACAAAAAGACAACAAATGCTGTCGCATTCCCAAATCAGGATGCATTTAATTAAATACAGTGTTTTGATTTTGATTGTGAAAAATCTTTTTTAGAGGACGCTGACCTTCTGCTATTTGCTTTTTCTCAGACACACCTACTTTACTACTCTTTATTAAACCCTAAGTAAGGCCTAGAGGTACTTGCACTCTAAGTATTTGATGCTATTTTGTATTTTACACACATATTTGAGAACAAATACTGATGAAATGTGAAGCGTTCTCAAGGTTTTCAGTTTTAATTATTGAGCCGACTGACAGAACTCTTGTGTTTCTTAACTTTGAAGAATTTGAGTATATTTGAATAAATAAGTCATTACTTTTCTCATGATGGAGTATATTTCCTCTGTGGAGAGAGTGTGGGTACTTTGGATTGATCTGTTGGATTCACAGTGAACATGTGGAGGCCCGGTGTGTTTTCTCAGAACGTTTATGTAACATTTGTTCCGCAGACGCTCAGACTGCCAACACATTCGGCTGTAGTACGCCATCTCACTCTCTCGCTCTCGCTCTGCTCATGTAATTAAGCCTCACTCGTCCTCCTCTGAGGTGGTTGTCCCAGAATCGGGGGCCCGCTGTGGGAAGTTTGTTTAGGTCTGAGCTGATGAATGATAAGCAGGCAAACAACATCCAGGCTGTCAAACATGCTAAACTTCGACTCTGGGTTAGTGGTAAAAAGGTCAAACAAGAAGTGAGCGGTTCATGTTTTGTGACCTGGAACTGGAGCTGATCCTCTGATAAAACTAACATTGTGAAACCAAAGCTGCTTGAAATAAGCTGCAGCAAAGCATTTCATTGTGAAAAGGAACATTAATGTCTCCTTGTGGCCATTAATAAACACTTATTACCACCTTATGTAAGGCAGATATCCCTTCAGAGCCCTCTCTTGGAGTGATATTTGGGTTCCCTCCCTGGTCAAGGACCATCTTGCTCAATTACTAGTTTTGTTCGAAAGCCAAATCTATCAAGAGACACTCCAGATTTCTTTTGTTGCTTCTGGGAACACTTAAGGCTTTAAATGGAGTGTTTTATCCTCACCATAATCTCTGCTTATCAAAGTTTTATTGCATAATCAGGTGTGTAGCCTTCTAACCTTTGTGTTGGTGTTTGGTGCCAGAACAAAGAATTATTTTCTAAATGAGACATTTTTTAGATTTGCAGGATTTTCTACGAACATGTTTTTATTTTGTCATTACTGGGAAATTTTATGGGAAAACTACAACTCGTTTTAATTGACAATTCGTCAATTAAAATAAAGCAAGAGGGGATTCTTTCTGAATCCGCTCTTAGAAATGTGAAAGCAAACCACACAAAAGTTTCATGATTTATGTCTCACAGGGAGGCGAAGCCTTACAATGTGACCGTGGCCAAATTTATGTCCCAACAACACGAGTAAAACAAGTGCACACTCATGCAAGGACATAAACCACACGCACAGTTTCAGCATGTGTGTACGTGACCTTTCTTTCCAGCTATTTTATTACATCCACACACGCACACACACTGTGTGTATCCTTAAATGACTGGGACATGAAGCCAGCGGTCTAAGATGCCTAATTACAAAGCCAGTGGGTGCTGCAGGGCTGAGCCAATCACAGAGTGAATCAACACTCTGATATCTGTGCGTGAAATACGAGACACCTGCACCACACCTCTCAAACAGTCCCCCACTCGCAAAGCAGTCCAAGCCATTTGCAGTGGTTTTGCTGCCGAAGCGCCTCCTCTGCCACTGGGTAATTTCCTAGAAGGCTGCTGGACAAACTCCACCACGCATTCCTGTGCATCGCTGCTCGCTCCGAACCAGCACGCTGTGCACAATCAGCCGACCATTTAAAGGAACAGTCCAGCATTTACCGACACTCATAAACCTCTCTCCCTTCGAACCTTGATCTCGCAGAGTTCACCAGAAGCTCACCAGGTCATTAAACTTTATCGCACTGGCACGCCACCTCATGTCAAGTCACAGGTTAGCTGACAGGCCGCCTCGCTGCGGTAAACCCCACATACACCTGTTCCCTGTTGTTGTTTTTCTGAACTCTCCTTCCTGTTTCAGCTTCGTTTAACCCTTAACTGCCCCGACTGTGACTTCATTTATAAGCACTCAGCTTGCTGCAGTCAAGATGTCACAATTTTAGTGTTGCTGACATCGATGGAGCTGCTTTGAAGTTTAGTTCCTGGTATTTTTTTAATACCCAAGACCTTTGGTGATAACAGGTCAACAGGTGAAGATGTACTTGAAGCTGATGACCATTTCGTCGGATCATTTCGAGGGAAATCCAGAAAGATATTCAGAGATAAGTTTTTATGCTCTATCAACATCTTGTTCTTTGTTCTTTTTATGGGGTTTTCAGCTTTTAAGCTCAATAAATAATCTCTCCTTTTTCAAATCTACTTCGAACCATATAAAATATATTAAAAGTAAAACTTGGCATCATTCCTGTTTTCTTTGGTTCTACTTCCAAAAACAGAGTACAGTTTGGAGAAAACGACATGAGTCATTTCAGATGAACTCGTGCTGAGATTTCAATGTAACATCTCAAACCGCAGTGATGAGAACACGCAATCATCCTAACTTATGACTCTGAAACACTTGATGAATGTGGCGGTAGCACCATTAAATCCATTAAGCCTAATCCTAGCAGTTCCACTGCTGTCTGTCTGAACAGCCTCAGAAAAAGACATTTACCTTTGAGCCCCAGTTTGGCTTTGGTGTCCAGCAAGGCCTGTTGCACCTGTTGTGGCTGGGTGATGTCCACCTGGAGGAGGGTGAGGCGGTGTGAGCAGGTCCTCTGCAGCTCCTTGGCTCCGTCTCCGTTCAGATCCAACACTGTGGCGAACACTTCAAAGCCCAGGGAGTCCAGATGTTTAGCTGTTGCATTCCCAAAGCCAGAGTCGCAGCCTGCAGGGACAAAGGGAGCAGTTTTTTCAAGTTCACGTCTCTTTACTGTTAACATCAAGCTGCACAGCTACCCAACGAAAAAGAAAAAGTCTGGTTTAATCACTCAAGCGCACCACAAAATGAAAAACTGTCTTTTTTTTTATTCATTGAGAAGAAACTACAAAATGCTCTGGAAGAAAACCCTTTCTTGTATTAATCAGGATATGAACCAGGATATTTCTGGCAAAAGATGAGAGAAAAATGCAACTATTTTGTGTGTTGCCCCTGAACCAGGACCTTCATCCAGCAACTGTGACCAGTTCTTGTTGGAAAAACAAACAAGAACTAAACACAAAACATTTCAAAACAGGCAAAATGACCACTCAGACGCCTACACAGAGACGCACACGAGAGACACCACTGCCAGTTTAGGGATATGTTTTCACGCCTTTTGTCTCACAGTCTGTCCCTGACTCCAGGCTCCGCCTGTACTACCTGCAGCATTATGACCTGGTTCTGCTCAGATCCTGGTTCAGCTCCAGAAAAGTCCCTAAACATGCACAAAGGAGCTTTTGTTGGCTTAACCACAGGCAAGAGTCTGGGTGTGAATCTGGTCTCTGGTGTCACAGCATTGCACCCTGCACTCCTCCATCCACCCCTTCAGAATCGGGTGTAGCTCACAAATGCGGAGTTTCATTTACTGAGAACATTTCGAACAGAATCTGATGAAACATTGAACTTCACCCAAACACGAAGCTCTTTGTTGATGCGTGAACCTTTTTTCTTTACGATCACCAATGCTTGTTTTGTTTTTTCGTTTGTTTCTGAAAATAATATGGACATGTTTTAGAGAACAACTGGAAAGTTTTAATCATCAAATAATAATCTTACTGTTAGAAATCACAAATGTATCTGGGCTAAGATTAGGCACTAACACATGGATGGTGTGAAAGGAGTTTTCAGCCTTGCCAGAGGCATGCGGTCTCAGACGCTCATGGCACTGTTTCATTGCATTTTTGACTAAATAATTCATTAATAATAATTAACTAATTTCTGAATTCCTTCATTCCCTGATCAGTGGAATAAGCTGTTATTTTCCCTCAAACTTTATAAGGAACAAACCGCAGAGCCCTTGCGTTCACACACCCACATATGTTCCTCCAGCAGGACTGCAGTGTCCCTCAGAAACTGCCACCATGGGGATCTGTCACGTACCCCGCAGCTTGCCCAGTTTCCCAGAAGTCCTGGTCCTACAACCTGATCCACAGCGGTACTCGCTGTTCTGTTTGTTCTTTTGTGCAGCGGGTGTCTGAAAGAGCTCTGCTGGCGAGAGTGTCGAGGCGTTGGCAAGTTGTTTCTATCCGTGTCCTTGGAGGATTTCCAAAATCACGTCCTGAGAAAAAGCCGCTGAGTGAGAGTGAAATAAATACCTCAGCTCTGCTCCACGCTGCAGAAACACCTGATTCACTCAGCTTTCTGCTGAGTTCCACTTGCTGTTCAACTGCCAGGATATTTTGAGCTGCGCTTTGTTATTGTGAGCAGCTTGACAGCTGATAACAGAGGGAAATGTGGGGAGGGGGAGCTGGTTTCATGCTGTGATGTCTTTTAGCTCTCAGACTCAAACAAAATTAAAATAAGGCCAGGAGATCAGCTCTCAACTCTTGGTTCTTGAGTCAAAGGGCCACCACATGCAGCCGAGGGTCTCAGGAGGAAATATACCGCGCACAGACTTAGAATAATTGTTTTCTTCATCTTTGCTTTTTTTGTGAAATTTTGGATAACTTTGATCCCATCATTCAATTTGTTTGCCCCCTAAAGAGTGTTTTCATGTCAAAGAAGAGAAGAAAATAGCGCCTGTGAATGCGTTGATCTATCCTCGGTATATCTCATGGTTGTGTGTGACTGCAGACACGGAAGCCCGACTAATGAAAAATTCACCATGTCATCGCAGTGCTGAAAAAGCTGAGCCCAGCTTAACACTTTCCATGTTAGCCACGTCAAAGAACAAACAAGTTTGCCTGACCCTGATCCCCTTGCTCTTGCATAACACGATTAATTCGATATGTCCGCTCAGATGGGGAGTCGTATGATCCTATTCATCTTGAGGTTCTGTGGGGAGCTGCTGATTACCTTGGTCAGATTCTTGGTTGATGGCTGGAGGACAGCGACAGGAGAAACCACATTTACAGAAACAGTAAGTCCTGCTGTTTGCTGTAACATGCTGTGCTTTGAAGTTTGAAGCAAGCCGTGGTTTTAAGAAAGGAAAACTTGTCTGAGATGGTTTGCTTTGTCATGATTCGTACACCAAGGTGGTGACACCGTTTGAGATATGATCAGGGCAAACATGAATACGTAGGAATAAAAAATGTCGACGGTTTGTGGTCAGAGGTTTTAAGGTGAATATGTGACTGCGGTATTGCAGGAAAGAGGATCCAGGTCTAAAGGGAAGCAGCATTGCAATTTATGGCTGAGGTTCTGAGAGACTCCTGAGGTTAAGAAAAAAATGTGTGTAGAAACAGAGAAGAACAAATATGAACAAGGTCAAAAAGACACTTAAATAACGGCATTCATCAGCTCCATCCTCACATACAGAAACAGCCACAGACAGGAGAGCTAACTCACATAAAACCACTAAAAGTTAAATTTGTTGATATTAAACTCGCACAGTGTTTGGCAAATTCTCTTCCCAAGAAAAAGGCAAAAATACCACGAATCAGTCATGAGGCCTGAGGTCTAAGTGATCATCAGTGAAGACCCCAACACCGGCTCCTAATCCTAACCTTAACCCTGTGGTTTGGAGAGAAGTAATAAGTATGTCTTTAGGGGAAAAAAAAGAAAACAAAACCATTTTCCCTTTTTAATCAAGGGGAAAAGGAAAAGAAAACATTTTTCCTTGATTACCAAGGCAATTTTTCAAGAAACAAAAATGACGTTGTGAAGCGTACGGTAATGGTCATCACACCGAGGACTCTATTTTGGTTAATATAACACCCTGCAGGCATAAAAAGGTAGGATACAAAAGCTCCCATCAATCAGACAAGGTTAAAAAAATGACCCCAAAAAGTTAAAGATGTGGGATAAAAAGTCAGGATTGTGATATTACAGCTGCTGTTAGTGAAAAAGGGTGACAGCGCACACTTGTGCTGAACCATGAAAATGTGAGCCATCGCTTAGTGTTTAGAGCTTCATGAAAACGTTTTAAAGAGGTGTGAAAGAAATGTGTCTGAGGAGATCTATTTCTCCCTTTTGCTGGACTTGGAAGGTCATGGGGGTCTATAATTCAGCTTCGAGACACACCTGGAAGTCATCAGAACTGTTGTAGCATCACATTCACACTTCATATCTGTGTTCAGAGAACTTCATCATTAACACAGGGAATAACACAGGAATGTGACCATGAGACTTATGGGGGTCAAACGGCGTTCAAGAAACTCACAGGAGCTTCTACAAGGAGTAAAAGAGGTTCTATGAATGATTGGTGTCTCTGCAGAGGTTGTAGAGATGTTTAAGGGTATTTTATGAAGTTCTTTGAACCATTTGGGAGACTGCAATGGTTTCCAATCTCCTTTTAGATTTTTTGGATTAAAACATTCAAAGCATTCTTCTGTTATGATTCACGAGGATGTTTTAAGGATCCAAGATGAAATTCTACAGACCCTTCATAATGTGCCAAGGTCAAGATGGCATTACATGTTTACAAATGAAAATATTCCATGTCATCTTATCAGGATTCAGCTTGAGAAATGTAATTTGTCTGGAAACTATGGAGCTGCTCTAGAATTGAAATCTATGATTTAACTTGTTGGTTTTGAAGACATTTTGGTTACACAACACGTTTTTTTCACTCCTTGCCTTTTGTGGTGTTTTTATGAACAACATGCTTTCTGTGCAAATATTGAGCAACTTTTTTCTGATATCCTGCTATTATTTGCCTGACTGCATTAAAGAAAAGTTTTCTGTGCGTGAACTTGATGTGAGGACATGATGAAGGTTACCATTGCTTCATCACTGCTATTGTCCAACTGTAAGCAGAGGTCAAGACTGCAAAGCTTTGAATAACAAAACTTCAGTTTCTAGACTCTTAATAAGCAGAGGTGCGTTACACAAGACTTCATCCCGGATGCAGCTGCAAACAGTTTTTAAAACTTTTAAAACTCTCGACCACAACATGAGGTGAGCTCTAAGGCACTCATTTAGTCTGCGTTTATGAAAGGTGAACTCTGATGAACTTTCTGCTGAACCGAGTGACCGAGATGAGGGAGGAGAAAGAAGGGGTGGAAGCATAAGAAAGTGCACGAGTCAAATGGGAAAGGAAAGTGAAAAAATTCTTAAAAAAGGGAAACAGCACTAAGAAACAAGGAAGTAAAATGTAGAAATGGAAAAGAATGAAGGAAAATGGGACAGAACTGAGTAAATAAAGAGAATGGATAAAATGATGACAGAAGGCAGACATACAAAAGAGCAAAAATCGAAAGAGTAGAAGAAAGAAAATCTGATTACTCACAGTTAAGGGATTACAGATGTAATGTAGGTTTTGCTACAGAAATATTTTGAATATTAGCTACTGAACACAGCTGTTTCAACGTGGAGAAAGTAATTCGATGAAATGTGAAGTCTGTCAACAGGATCAAATCTCATCAGACTTGGAGAGATGAATCCTGAGCAATGGAAGAAACCATTACATCTGGTGGTGTACATCTGGCACGATGGTGCTTTGGACTTGGTAGAGGACTGGGATTTGTCTAGGCCATCTTCTGCAGGAGTCTGCTGCAGGAGTTTTAGGACTTGAAAACTTGGGCTTGTCTTCTCCTGCAGGATGAATCACCTACCTTCTGGTGGTGATGTCTGAAATGTACTGTATAAAGTTTATGCACATTGCTGTGTTTGATAGATTCTCATCAACTTATCATCTTTAGGCGTCCGTCATCATCAGTTTTGACCATGTCTCCCTTCCCTCCCTCCAAAATGTTTCCTTAACATGTTGGCAGGACATCAACCTGCAGCGCTGCCCAGTCACCGAGCCCTGTGACTTCAGCCCTCATCCTTTGAAGAATGTGGCTCTGTTTAGAACAAATCAACTTGCTTTCTAAGAGGTTTACTGTGGCCTTTTGTTCCACCCTCTGCTCTTATTTCCAGATTGACCAAACGTTGACCGTAACAGCTTTCATCAGAGCCAATTAAGAACGATCTGTTGGTTGAGATCTGGGATCTGGACCAGCTTTAAATCTCCTCTTAGATATTTTCCCTTCTACTGGGTTGAAGCCAATGTTCAAAGGGCCACGAGAGTGAGAGAGCTTTCAGGCTGTAATCAGATCTCAAATAAAGCTCCACACCGTACCTACGTTAAGCAGTCGATGGTAGAATAACATGATTTGTATGCAAAAATGTGAGGCTGTATCTTGTAAAAGCTGTGGTGATCTTCATGCACGGTCATGTGTCTATCTTAGGGATTAATGTCTTGCCATGTCAACAGACCATTTTCTGAAGCCCTACAGCTCAGGCATCAGACCTCTTAGTCTGCAGGATATGTTTGTTCTGGTTTGGGATTACTTTGAATCTGTGCCATGGCGAATGTGTACAATCAGACGAGTACAGACGTGAGAATTTGACTTCATAACTGTAACAGGAATGCACGTAATATTTTATTCAATCAATTGATCTGTTAAATCTACAGACCAACTAATTGGTTTAAGAGCTGATATGATTTCAGTCAGTCAAGTTTAGATTGTTTCGCTACTATTAGTCTTTTGGTGAATAGTCAGAGTAAGATGCTATTGTTTCAGTTCATCTCATTGCCCCTGCTATTGCTGTTTAATACCCCATTATCCTTTCACCCTAAAGGTGAAAGGATGAAGATCATTTGTGCCTGTAGGGTAAGTGATACTGGAGACAAACGTTGTGCCAATTCATCCAGTGGTTGAGACATTTCACTCTTAAGGAGAGAAGTGGACTGACTGACACTGAGACCCATTTATGGGTAACATCTGTTTTTCTAAAGATCTGCTGCTTGATGGATGATGTGTGATGTGTTATACTCACTGGTGCCGGTGCAGCTTAATACGTGAACAGCTATATTTGCTTAACCTAGATTTCTTTCCTCCCATTCAAATGAGCACTCCTTCCTGTGTGGGAGGTGAGTGGTGGAGATTTGGACCACACCTTTGTTCAAAGTGTAAAGGTGTTTGCACACAAACTGACGTCCGCACAAAGCCAGAAAATATAACAGGAAATATTAGCCAATCCTCTGCAGCTGAATGACATTTCACTTTGTTTGGGATGACAATGATTAACATCGTGTTTTTTATTTGTTGGGAAAATACACAGAAAACCTCCCAAGATGCATTTTACCTGTGTGTATTTGTAATAGCTCCAGTATTTGGGTTTTGGATCTTCCAAGAAATATGAGAGCAGCTCAGACTGACAAGGATGTGCTTCTGAATGAGCACTATGAGGAGTAATATGTTACTGTTAGCTGTCCTGAAACATGATAGTGTTGGTAATAGTATTCCATTTTTTATATGTAAAAAAAGTCTGAACATGTGCGTGTCATGGGGAATTATCATCACAGTGGCTGTTTGTAAAAAGCAGCTGTAGCCACTATGAAGTCTGGTTTTGAAGCTTAAATGTTTGCAGCCAGAAGTGACTGTCAGAGGCTGGAGTGTCAAGTTATTATTTAAGCCAGTGGATAACTGCATTAAAATTCTTCATAGGCTCCAACACAGTCAGTCAAATATTAAAAAAGCTCAGCAGGCACAGATACATCGCCGTGTTGGCACGCACATATCAATCAGCAGAACCACACCTTTGACTTTATGTCTTGATAGAGTCTAATCAAGTGAGTTATAAAAAAATAAACACACCCAATGCTATTTAGAAACAAATCAGATGGATGGCAGTGAATGCCACCGACCGCTGTCGAGACTTACCGTTGTCATTGTTATGAAACTGCAAATATGACCCCTTTTTTTTTCTCCACCTGCACTTTTTATCTGCTCTGATGTGATTGGTCGATAGAACTTGGCCTCCAAATTAACACCGGAAAGCTTTGGCATCAGAAATCTCATGCCTGATGCAGATACGGAGATGTCCGCTTATTTTCTGAGCTTAACTTCCCCAAATGTGAAGCTAGGAGAACCAAACAACAGGCAATGAATAATGAATAACAATGAAACAGCCCTCATTTGAACACCCTCTCAGTAGATCATTTATTATATTTTTAATGCAATCTTCTTTTGACATTTACAGGGAAGCAATGCGTAATTTAACACAACGGCTGAGCGTCTTTCTGTCTCCACGGTAACGACTGTTTTCTACCTTTCATGGTTACCTGAGGAGCAGTTTGGGAAAGTTTCCACTATATGTGTGCTTCTCCGGAGATTACAGGAGAGTACAGTTACACAAAAGCAGAGCGTGGTGTTATTAAACCGACGCATTAATCTGCAGATCTGATTATCTCGTTAACTACGACACAAAGAGGCCTGGGCCAGCTGGCTGTCAGGCAACAAAAATGTGATTAAGGCTGCATGGAGACGGAGGTCAGCCCCCACACACACACACACACACACACACACACACACACACACACACACACACACACACACACACACACACACACACACCTCACAGGCCCTGATGCAACCATCATAAATAATGTCTTACCCCAATTTTAACATAATTCTCATCT
>VOQK01000392.1:0-11524 GCA_015052645.1 Benitochromis conjunctus | reverse complement strand
GTAACAGTGGTCCCAGTGGTAATCGGAGCATTCGGTGCAGTGACTCCCAAGTTAGGAGAGTGGCTCCAGCAGATCCCAGGAACAACATCGGAGATCTCTGTCCAGAAGAGCGCAGTCCTAGGAACAGCTAAGATACTGCGCAGGACCCTCAAGCTCCCAGGCCTCTGGTAGAGGACCCGAGCTTGGAGGATACACGCCGCCCGCAGGGGCGAGAGGGGATTTTTTTTTATTTTTTTTTTTATATATATGTACTCAACCACAGTTTGCAGTGAATAAAAAAGTGAAGTTAAAAAAAACTCTTGCAAACATAAGAAAAGCTGCTGTTGTAGCGAAACTAAATATCTCTAAGTTGCTGCTGCTTTTTTGTTAGCTTCTTCTGTGCTACAGTACTGTGCAAAAGTCATGAGCCACTCCCCATTTCTTTATATTTTTCCAGGAAAATGGAAAATGGGTTCCAGGGATTTATTGTAACAAACGTGTAATTACAGTGTGTAAGGCAAAAACAGAGTTTGCACAATTCAAACTATTCAAAGCTCTTCTTTGGATGTTTCTGCCTTTTGTTCTGTTCTCTGTCAACATGATCCCACACTGCTTCAATAATGTTGAGGTCCGGGCTCTGGGGAGGCCGATCCATGACCGATAGTGCTCCACTGTGTGTTTTTATATCCAGGTACGCTTTTACTGCATTGGCAGTGTGTTTGGGATCATTGTCATGATGAAAATGAAGTTGCTGCCAATCAGATACTTTCAAGATGGTATTACATGGTGGATCAAAATCTGTGTTCATAATTCATCAGTTTTGACAAGATCTCCAACACCACTGACTGAAATGTTACTGTATCTGAAATGACATGACTTTCAGATCCTGTTCACCTGCTGTAGATAGTTTTTTTAGGCCTGCCACTTCTTTTGTCCTCCTCTTGTCCAGTCTGCTCAGACACACTGCACATCACGCTGAGCTATGCTAAAACTTTGAAATAATAGCTCTTTGACAATCACTTTGTTCTTGCAAAAATACAATGTCATGTCAAACAGTGTTATCTTTGGCATTTTTTATAGATTCAACTAAAGAAATGTGAACGAATGATGTGTTTTTGTGACAGGCTGCTAGAAACAAAGTGCCTAAAGATGCAATATAAAATTGATTCTTGAGTTGAGTTGTCTGTTGTGTGTAGACACAACACTGGTTCATCCCTTAAGTTGGGAGCCTTTTTTGAGCTTGAATGATTGTGAAGTAACTTAACAAACAAAAAAACCTTCTTCTGAAAATGGGTGAAAAAGCAGCCGCTTTTGTCTGGCTCCTTGGAAGCAAATTATAAAGAAATGTGGGTTGGCTCGGGACTTTTGCACAGCACTATATGTGAGCTCCTGTCACACTAACTGTACAGGTATATGATGCACTCATATATTCTGGCTAAACTTTGGTTAAACCTGCTCACGGTGCTTAATAAGCATGCAGGAAGGAAGCTGTGGGAGAGCGGAGGAAGCAACAGGTCAAATCTGTAACCTCAACATCCAAAAAAGGAGAGGCCTGCTCAGTACGAGTTAAAACCATGAATCTGGAAGCATTCCACTCTCAGTTTCAAAGGACGGGGGACCTGATATAACTTAATAGTAAAAATACTGCATTCTAATGCTAAACGTGTTGTTTTATGGTCCTGGCAGTACAGAGCACGTGAACATGGAGTTTGTTTCCAGCTCCTGTCAGCACATTGTGTGCTGGATCAGCCCAGCAGCTGCTGCAGCTCAGGAAGTGTTGTTGTTATTATCGGGCCCTTGGGAGAAAACTATTTGGGATAGTGGTGACATTTTTACCTGTTCCTCTACCACTAATAAAAATAACATCCAACAAAGCATAAAAATATCATCCAGTCTAATGGCGTGTGTCCAAAGGCTGTGTGCGACCAGCACCTGTAAGATGTTGTGTGGATATTTTGGAGAAATTTCTTTCCTCAGCTGCAACTCTTGTGACTTTTCTTTAGGAAACGTATGAAGATCAGAGCGCACATGGATCTGAGCTACACTGTGCTACTCCTGGTCCTGTGTTCCCTCAACAAGGTACTTAAATGTGCAGTTTCCCTTCACTATTGATGTCAGGGACAACAGTGTGGTACATATTTATGGGTTGAGCATTAACTGTCAAGCCATCAGTTGATGTTTTAAACAGATTTTAGTGAAGAAAATGATAAGTTGGCCCAGATGGATTAAATGATATATCTTTAGTGTTCCCAGAGGTATCACAGGGTGCTGAATTTGCATCTGGAAAATAATCTCAGCTATTTAAACTTAACCTCATAAATTCCTGCAAACTCTTTGTTTCTAACAAACAACTCTCTGTCACAATACAATAAACTCTTTGTTTTATTGGCTAAGTTATCCCATGTAGGCTCTTTTGATTGAGTGTTGCTTCCCTAAATGTACAGAACTTGTAGTAGCTCAAGTCAGAGCACAGCCACTACAACCTCAGATTAAGAACAAAACACACAAATTTACATGATGTCAGAATTGATTTATTGCAAACTGGGCCACAGTTAGCATGTTAAATGTTAAAGTTCAGGACAGTCAAATTAGAAAAAGAATGACCAAGTGTGGCTTGTTTGGAAGGATTACCAGAAGAAAGCGTCTTCTCTCTAAAACTAACACAACAGCTCAGCTTAGGTTTGCAAAGCTGCATTGGAACAAACCACAAAACCTCTGGAGCGGTGCCCTTTGAACAGATGAGACCAAAGTGGCGATGATTGGCCGTAATGCACAAAGCCAAACACCTCACACCAGCTGTCAGCACGGTGGTGGAGGGGTCATGATATGAGCTTGTTTTAGAGCCAAATAGAGTCCAGTGTGAGGAAATCTGTCTGGCAACTAAAGCTTTTCACCAAGACTGTAAGAGTATAACTTCCAAGCCAAACGTATGGGATAACAGTTGAGTAGATGACTAAATTATGAATAAAAAGTCAATTATTTTGCTTTGAGTATAGCATGAAAGGTGCTTTATGGTGAGAGTTCTCCGTATGAGAGGTAAACAAGATGAGACGAGTTGAGAAACACCGGCTCGAATAGTTACTAATAATTACACATTTTTGACATTTGGAAATCATTTCGTGTTTTCAGATGCTGGTGGAGGCAACAGCTAAAGACGTTCACAAGGAACCAGCGAATCATTCAGTGAACCACGGAGATCAGTACAAAATCATCATGGCCCAGTACAGATGTTTCCAGAGGATAAGAGAGTCGCAGCACAAAACAAGAACGACTGGTGAGCAGCGGTAGACATGCACAGTATCACGCCATAAAAATACTCAATGGCATGTCAAAGGTCTGCATAAATGCAGTAAATGCTGCAAGTATAATCTGTGTATGTACCTAAAGAATTGTGTGTTTTGTATTATAGTACTAAAAGCTGTTTATATTACTATAAAAGAATTAAAATGGAAGGAAAAGCAGTACTCGGCTTTCATGCCTTTCTTCTTTAACGTGATTTCGCTGGTCTGTCTTCTGTTTCTGTTAGCGGAGCCGGTGTGCAACATGACGTGGGACGGCTGGCTGTGCTGGGATGAAACTAAAGCTGGCGTCAAAGAGCAGAACTGTCCAGACTACTATGATGATTTTGATACACATGGTACATTTCTTTGCCCTCTGTGATTTCACATAACATCATTAACCTATAATTTTTCCTTTATGCCATTAGGGTTGTTAAACTGAGTGCTGTAAAATCACTATAAACATAGCTAAGTACAGTATCGATCAGTCAGTCAATCAATGATTCAAACTTTCATGCAGTTTAGTGCCGTTTGAATTAAAGCTTCAGCTGCTGCCTGGGCTACATCCCGCAGGCTGAAGTCCCACTGGGATACCAAGCCCCGATTCCTCCTTCAGCTTGATGGCACACTTTCCCTCTGATGTCCACCTTCTGTTTAAACTCAACACTCCCAAAGTATCAACATAATAAAATGACGATTTATTTTAAAATCTGCTCACAGTGATGGCTCAAAAGGTTTGCACAGAGACTGGAGAGTGGGCACGGCATCCGCAGAGCAACAGGACGTGGACCAACTACACAAAGTGCAAAGCCAACTTCACACATCACGGAGAGGTAAGAGTGAACAAAGTACAGTAAAATCAGTACAGCACAATGGAAGTCGGGGTATCAATAATTACTGCAAAGCTGTATTTATTGTGTTTTGTAGCAGGCAACAATGACTCACTTCTACTTGGTTATGATCGGTCATGGACTCTCGCTGCTGTCGTTGCTTATCTCACTGGGAATTTTTTTCCATTTTAAGTAAGTCTGGCACTGTTCTCTTTTATATTACTTTATATTGAGTGCACCTTATAAACCCTCGTTCTTCTAAGTTCTTTTCTTGCTGTCTGCGTAACATTTTTTCAGAAAATACTCGAAAATAGTTTGAAAACATCTTGTTTTCCAAACTAACATCACCATCTTCTGGGTGGCATATGAGCGTCTATGTTGGACTATGTTGGAAGTTCATGTAAAATATTTATTGATATTCTCCTTTGTCTTAAAATTGGCAGATATGAAAACACCCAGGAGGACAATAGTTCAGAGGGGATTATGTTTGGATACGTGTCCTTTTGTATCGCTCTTACTGTGATTAGTTAAGATTTTGTACACCCACTTTATTAGGTACACAACTCAAATACAATGCAAATATCTTGGCGACCAATCACATGGCAGCAACTCAATCCATTTAGGCATGTAGACATGCCTGCTGAAGGTAAAACTGGGGATCGCTGATTTAAGTAACTTGAATGTGACATGGTTGTTGGTGCCAGACAGGCGGGGCTGAGTATTACAGAAACTGCTGGTCTGCTCTGCTTTTTGCCACACAGCCATCTCTACAGTTTACAGTGTGAGTGATTGGGAAAAAAAGAGCAAATATTCAGTCTGTTTCAGTTCCTTGGGTGACAATGTCTTGTGAGAAGAATTGCTTGAGTGCTTAAAGCTGATAAGAAAGCAACAATAACTCAAATAACCACTTGTATGTAAGGTATGCAGAAGAGCATCTCAGTCTTGAAGCAGATGGCTTACACCAGTATTTCTTAGCCACTCCTGTCAACTAAGAACACGAGGTTGAGCCTACAATTCACCAAAATTGGAACAATAGAAGATTAGAAAGATGTTGTGTGGTCTGATGAGTGTTGATTCCTGCTGTGACGTTAAGATGGTGGGATCAGAATTATGTAAACAACATGAAAGCATGGATCCATTCTGCCTTATATCAGCAGTTCAGGCTTGAGGTGGTGTCATGGTGTGGGGGATATTTTCTTGGGCCCCTTAGTACCAACTGAGCATCTTTTGTACTCCACAGCCTACCTGATAAGTCCCATATAAGAAGCTAAATTCTGCTTTTTATTCCCTTAAATCTCCACATTTTATATTGCCATAGATTTTTTTTCTTCTTTGTAGCTGTAAATACATGTAATTTTCCTAACTCGTCAGGGACATGTAGAAACTTAATTAGTTGATAAGATTAATAATTTGTTACTACTATCTTTTAATGCAGGAAAAACTGGATTTTCAGGCACGTTAATCGGATCTTACAGATTCTCAGCAGTTAACAGCTGTTTATCAAGTTGACATTTGCAAGCACCTGAAATTGTTAGAAAGAAATCCCTAAGTAATAATAATAATAATTACAGAACACATTCTTTATTACAACAGCATAAATTTGATTTCTATGCATGAAAACACTGTCAACATCTGTCCATTTATGATACGGTTTTTGGCGTCATGCCTTGACCTGTTTTGACTGGGAGATAGGGTTGGTGTTTCAGTGGTGCTCTTTTCTAATATGGACAAATCTGTCCATATGTCTTCTTTTCTAATAACCATCAGGAGTCTGAGCTGCCAGAGGATAACTCTCCACAAAAACCTCTTTCTCTCCTTCATGCTTAATTCGATTGCGACCGTTATCGTGCTCACAACGTTGGCGAAGCAAGGACACAAATACGCTGACTCTGTGAGTGACCTGCCTTCGCGCCTTTTATATTGGATTGCAACCCAGGCTTAATTTGTTTAAGTGATGTAAAAACACATTTGATTTGGTTTCCCTTGCAGATAAGCTGCACACTGATGGAGTTCATCCATATGTACCTGATGAGCTGTAACTACTTCTGGATGCTCTGTGAGGGCATCTACCTGCACACTCTGATAGTTGTGGCTGTGTTTGCAGAAGAACAACATCTCCTTTGGTATTATCTGCTAGGTTGGGGTAAGTTAAAGACATGTGAATATTTATGCGTGCATACTTTCTGGCTATCAAACACAAATGTCACACAACATATTTGATTTCACAGGCTTTCCAGTCATGCCGGCAGTGATATACTCAATAGCTCGTAACTTTTACTACAGCGACAAGTGAGTCTTTGGATCCACACATTGTTTCAACAGATATTACATGTTCCCATCCCGTTTGGATATAACAATCCGATCTGTTCCCTCACAGGTGCAACATAAATACTTCCTTGCTTTACATTATCCATGGACCCATCTGTGCTGCATTGGTGGTGAGTACTAAGCTCTAAATCCAGATTTACTTTTGCATAACAACACATAATGAAGAAAGACCACAAGAAGTTATTTTATGTGGACAGAGTTTATTTGCTTGACTTTTAAAAACTCAGTGCATGTAGGCATGATCAAGACAACCCGCTGAAGTTCAAACTGAGCAGCAAAATTGGGAAGAAAGTTGACTTAAGTGACTTTGAATGCCACGTTTTTGTTGGTGCCAGTCGGGCTTGTCTGAGTACTTCAGAAGCTACTGATCTGCTGGGATTTTCCCACACAACCATGATGGTCTGAAAAAGAGAAAATGTCCAGAGAGCGGCAGTTCTCTGGTTGAAAACACCTTGTTAATGTCAAAGGTCAGAGAAGACTGGTCAGACTGCTTTGAATCGACGGGAAGGGGAAATAACTCTAATAACCACTTGTTGCAACCAAGGTACGCAGAAGAGTCTGTTAATAGCAGCAGAAGACCACACCATGTGTCTGTCCTGTCAGTTAAGAACAGGAAACTGAGTCTACAATTCACAATTTTGTGGAAATAACATGAAAACATGGATCCAATACTTATAGGATCACCTTACATCAATGCTTCAGGCTGCTGATGGTAGTGTAATGGTATTCAGGATATTTTCCTGTCACATTTGGGCCCCTAAGCACCAAATGAGTATTGTTGCTGACCATGTCCATCCCTTTATGACCACAGTACACATTTTCTGATGACCTTAGGATAAAAAAGCTCAGATCATCTCAATATGGTTTCTTGAACATGACAATAAGTTCACTGTACTCTAATGGCCTCCACAGTTACCAGACCTCAAATCCAGTAGAGCATCTTTGGGATGTGCAGCTGATAAATTTGAAGCAACTGTGTCATGTTGTCATTGCAACATGGACCAAAATCTCTGAGGAATGTTTCCAGCATCTTGTCGAATGTCCCATGCACAAATAACCCCAGAACTGTCTGTAGTGTAGAGGGTAGAGTAGATAATTTACTCATTCAAAGATTGGGGATTTGATCCCTGGCTGCTCTACAAATATCCAAATATGCTTGGGCAAGATACTAACCCCAAGTTGCTTACGAGTGTTAGTGTTACATAGAAAGGAGCATATGAAGAGGTAAATACGTGAATGAAGCATATTTAATCTTTTAATCTTAGGTGGAGTAGAAGAGCACACAAGAACCAGTTCATTGCTTCCCAGTGCTTCCCCACTAAATAAATGCATTAAAAGCAAACAATACTAGTTTATATGCTAAAGTAAATTATGTACCAACAAACCTTGAACATTTTCAGTTTATTTGATGTAAACACTGCACTGATGATGTGTGATGCACAAAATAATTCAAGCTGTACAATAGTGTATGTACAATAACTTTATAAAACTCCAGAGCCACCTATATGTATTTTGCTTAGACTCGGTTAGACTTGATAAGCTCTATCCTGTCCTTTTAATCTGCATCTGGTATTTCCATAAAAAGTTGTGTGTGTCTGCTTTGACTCCAGGTGAACCTTTTCTTCCTGCTGAACATCGTTCGGGTTCTCATCACCAAGCTGCGAGTGACGCACCAGGCCGAATCCAGCCTCTACATGAGGGCTGTAAGAGCCACCCTCATTCTCATCCCGCTTCTCGGCATCCAGTTTGTCCTGCTCCCATATAAACCTGATGGCCGCTCAGAGATCTATCACTACATCATGGACATCCTGATGCACTACCAGGTCAGTGCATGCATCGGAGAAAAAGGCAGAATAATGCTAATTATAGCACATATTTTAAGTAATAAACTTAATTTTTTTCATTTAGGGTCTCTTGGTTTCAACAATATTCTGCTTCTTTAATGGGGAGGTGAGTAATTGAACAAATTAATAAATGAACAGTTGCTGATTCTTCCATATAGTTAATTAATTGCTGTTTCTCTGTAACTTCAAACTTACTCCATGACAGGTTAAGCAGATAAAAGGTACGGGGCAGATTCCAGTTACATGTAGTAGCTTTTCCCTGGAATTCCCACTATGGAGTCAAAGAAAATTCTGCTCTGATGGACAACACCATCAGTGAGACGGGTTTATTGATGATGTGACTGCTGATAGAAGTAGCAGGAGGAATCCCTAAGCGTACAGAGCTATACTCTTCAAGAAATGGGATATTACTCAGATCATAGGTTGCTGACCAAAAGCTGAGCAAAACATATTGAGGGATGAAATACAGCACATAGTGAGATCCATGAGCAATTTGATTGATCTTTAAACAATTCCTTTACATATGAAGTTACCTTAGTTTGTTCAATTTAAATGAAAATTGGGGACTGCGTATAAAAATGGTTGTAATTCCTCAACAGTTAATGTAGAAATGTTTGTAAAACCCTTTGAATTAAAGTTGAAAGTCTGCACTTTAATCACCTCTTGATTATTTGATTCAAGAACCACTGTTGTCATATACAGAGTCAAAATCACAAAAATAAGAAAAATAATTCTCATGTTATGATAAAGTGGGTGATTGGAGTTAAAATGTACAGTTATGCTCAAACATTTACATCGACTCATATTGGGCATGAATGTTGTGGTAATTTTGGGTTGTTTAAGGACTTCTTTGAAGCTTGAAGGTGCCGATTTTGGAACAGGGGCTTATTTCTTGGTCAGCTCAGCCCATGAGGACGTAAAACATGCTTCACTGTGGACAGTGATGCTGTTTCAAGTTTGTGCATCCTGTTCTTGTTTTTGTTAAGTTATTAAACATGTATGCTGTGAAATCAGTACACTCTGGAAAAAGAACAGTTCAAAGAAATCATTAAAAGTACATCATTGCCATGACCGTCATGCCCACGATGAGTGGAAGTGAACTTCTGACCATGACTGTATGTATCTGGGAACCCCCCCCCCCCAAAAAAAGTGTTACTAGCCAGATAAGTCCAAACACCACCACAGATTCTTCTCTCATCGTCTTTGTTCGTCCTCTTGCAGGTTCAGAGCATTCTCCGGAGACACTGGAACCAACAGCGGATGCAGTTTGCTGGTACTTTTGCCAACGCCGACATCTTCCGCTCGGCCTCCTACGTGGCGTCATCACTGACCGAAGTCCACCGATGCTACAGCATCGAGAGTCACACTGAGCACATGAACGGCAAGAGCTACTCAGACATATTCAGATCGGACAGCCCTTTCGTGTGAAGCTCTTCAGGTTCCTCACTTACTGTTTTGCTCTCCTCACAAGGTATTATGAGAACTAACAGAGGTATTTTTTTCCATTTTTCATGGCGAAAAACCAAAAAACCAAAACCAAAAGACACTCTCCCGTATTTCACTTTTTCGATGAGTCATTAAAGGGACCGTGAGAACAAAGACTTAAGATCCTACGAGGATGATGCCATCAAACAACAATAAAGTGTACTGAACTGTGCAGTTAACCTAGAGAATATTATTTTTTGTATTGTGCGGATATCTTTTCTGGGCATTTTCAAGCTTGATGGAATTTAAAAATAGACGGCAAACTAAGTGAAATACATTGTCTGTTTCCTCTGGCATCACTCCTTCTGACGCTTCAAGTTTCATGGAGGAGCTCAGTGTCATAGCTGTTTGCAGTTAAGCTGAATGGCAAGCATGGAGTTCCATTATTTATATCATTTGTAGCTATTACCAATGGCATCTGTAAAGTATATGTAAAATAACATAAAATAAAATAGAAACGGATAAAAAGACACATTTAAAAATAACCTGCTCGCTTTGCAAAGTGTCAATTATGCTTTACCTCTTTGTAAATTAAAGATATGCAGCATGGGACGAGGACTGAACTCTACTTTGAGGTAAATTTTCTATTTATGTAGTTTTTGTTTTCTGAGTGAGGTCCACAAAATAATTTTGCCTGGCTTGGCGACAGCTCCGGTGTCTATTAAGTTAATACTTAATAGATAAGTATACTGGTTTGGCTCACTGTTGTTTTATTCCAAAATGCTGGAGACGTGATTTATGTGTTTGTACATAGGTTTGATTGTGTATGAATTACATGTTGTATGGCACATAGCATAATGTTGTTTTCATTAATTTCAGTTATAAACCAGTCATTGTATATAGCAATATAGTCACATAAACTCATAAATTCTGGATCACTTATTTTACACAATGCACTGATAATTATTGTCATCCTCACTGTTAATGTCATTTAAATCAAGTAAGTGGGGGACACTGTATATGTCTGCGATTAAAAGATAAAACTGTCCTGTAGAGCTGCTGGTTTCGGCCTTTAAAAACAGGAAACACCTTTCCACTGCAGGTTCTCGGTGCAGGTGCAAGGTGGCGTGAAATTTCATGGGACTTTCATTTTAACCTATGTTTCCATTGCGAGCTGAGTGAAGCGAAACAGCAATGGAAGCCAAGAGGTTAGGGTGACAAGTGTGAGGCTGTCATGTAGAAGTCGACAGCGTAGGTCGCAGGTCTGATATAAGGAAAACAAATTTTAAAAATGCTTTAAACCTGAATTCTTTTTAATGAACTCCAGAGGGTGACTCATCTGGTTGCAAAAAGTATTTCCAGCCCTATTGAGGCTTTACTTAACTGCCAAACATGTGATGCATGGTAGTGTAGGGTCAGATGAATAAGGCCCCGGCCTAGAGACCAGTTTGCAACCATCTGGCCACCACCATGCAAATTACAGACTGCTAGCAGCAGTCAGCAACCTCCAGTAATCACTCTCTAACCAGTGGGGGAATCTGTATGTTTCACTTGCAACAGGTGGTTGTGTCCATGTAGCAGATAATTCTAGAGCAATGTGAACATAAGAAGTCTCTTGGCTGTGACTGTCTATCTGATGAGTTTTTGTTTGAGGTGATTGAGAGGACACACAGAACTTTGCTGTTCTTTAATTTTATGTGTTACGTATTTTGAAACGTTAAAGCAGATGTAAAACATGAATACAAGACCAAATTTGGTTTGTGGGTCAGAAAGAGGACCTTAAGTAATCTGGGCTGTTGTACAGTCTGTATTTTGTGGCTTTTTTCATTCAGTTTTTTGT
>VOQK01000387.1:3620-27220 GCA_015052645.1 Benitochromis conjunctus | reverse complement strand
CTAATTGGCATTTCTGAGACTCAAAATGTGGTTTTAGTTTCAGGGTTACAATTAGGTTATGGTTAGGTTTAGGGTAAGGGTCAGGGTTAGCCATTCAGTTTTGATGGTTAGGGTTAGGGTAAGCGGCTAGGAAAAGCATTATGTCAATGAGATGTCCCCACCAGGATATAAATACACACGTGTGTGTGTGCGTGGACACTAATCTCAATGCTGGCCTACCTCCTCCTCTTCTTTACCACCCACACATACACACACCACAGCAGTTGCCAGCCAATCACTCCCTCTTTTCCTTTCTATTGCCTTTACCTGCGTCATTCTGCATGTGTTGCCATGGTGATCACTGATGCTCCCCCCCACACTTTGTGTCTGTGCTGTTCCAGTATGAAGATGAAGCCGGCTCATGGATGATGATGCAGGCAGGCTGCACACGTCATCACTTCCCTTGGGAAGAAGGCCTATTTTTACCAGTGGGCACAAAGTATACCAAGCTGCCCAACATATTTATGGAAGCGCATCTAATCCCATCCTGCCAGGAAACATCTCTCCCCACGCTCTCTCTCTCCATTCATCGCTCAGAAAAGCTGTTCCTTTCAAGGCACAGATTTCCCCTCCAGCTGAGGTGATGGTACCTGTGAAGGTTTTGAGTGATCTTGTTATGTGCTATATCTATAAGACTGAGATGTGATGAAAATCAGCTCCAATCTCCTGTTTTGCTCAAGGTCACTTTAGCTTAATAGCTTCCTATTTGCTGTGACAGGAAGAATAACTGTGAAGGAAGTCTAGAAGCCACTGACTGGTCATTTTGAAACCAGGAGGCAGTTTATGCGGTTAGTTTAGTTGTTCCAAAAATACCACAAATCAAGGACATGATGGATGCAAAAATGAAAAAAGTCAAAGCAGCCACATACCTCATGTTGCTGTTTATCTTATGTAGCAACAAAAGCTAGTGTGCGCAGGGGGAGCTAATCATTTAACACTTTTATTTGTTTAGTCTCCCAATGACAGTAACTGGCAAATATTATCAATTGTGGTTGCTCTGAATATGGTAAAGACATGATTCCTGTTATAAAGGACACAACCTGACATTCTTAGCAAATGACAAGTAAAGCTTTTATGAGCAATACTTTCCAAAAGAGTAGGCGAACACCTGAGAGAGGAACCCTAGCGTCATGTTTATGGAGAGGTTAATGTGGCTTTGATTTTACTACAAAATAATGAGTCTGTGATTATCATCTATACATGGCATGTTCCCATATGATGGTCCATGTTTGTTGTTTTTGTGAAAAAAAATTTAAAACGTTCTTTAGATTCAAGATTAGATTCAATCACTGAATTCTGCCAAACATATGAGCATAAAAACGGGACCTTCAGCAGCACAAATAAATACATACAAGTGAATTAAAATATCACTGATATTATTTGAGGATTTCCTTTTCTGTGTTTTTAGATATTTAAAGTTAAATCAGATTTACTGTTTGTAACAAATATCAGGGACCTCAAGTCAATCTCCTCTGATCAATCAAATCTATGACCGTTTTATTGCAATACTAAAAGGAAAACTTGTCCAAACCATGAACAACATGAAACTAAAATATAATTAATATAAACAGAAAAAACATGCAACTTCTACCAAAGGGAAGCTTTGCTGTTATCGTTCTCATTTATCGCTGAGAACTTTAAAATCCAAGGTTTGAAACGACGCCCCCTAAATGTCATGATCGTGTCATACCTGATGAACAGCAGTGCACTCCCACTAAAGACTCATGCCAGGCATCACTGCTCCTGTACAGTAATGAGAGAAAACTGATTGATTGATTGATTGATTGATTGATTGATTGATTGATTGATTGATTGATTGATTTAAGCTATTGCCATGCCAATACCACGTTGTGATTGAACAGAAATATGCCAAGGGAAGCCTGCAGCTTCCATAATATGTTATTAGTGTCACTGAATAACAGTTAACCAACTGGAGTATGGATAGTGGGCCTTGGGGGGAGTAAATGCTACAATAGTAACTTCAATCTTATGAAAGGTCTGTAAAAGATGACAAAAGGCTACATATTGGCAATAATAGGCATTATTTTTAGGAGGATGTGTATACTGAGGAGTGACATACCAACAGAATCAACAGATTTTTGAAAAGCAAAACACACACAACAAATCGTCACTTCAGGTTGAGTTTCATTAACAAACTAAGAGAATGGACCGGGAAATTTCTTGTAGGCTGATTCTGGCAGAGAGTGGGAGGATGAGCGAGTCTGTAACTACTTTGTGATGCAATGTGATGTGAACCTATACGTGCCAGCCTGTGGGCGACTTAAAGTAGTCATATCACCTGACCTGCATGTCTGTGGATTGTGAAGGAAATGTGGGCACTAAAGGGAAACCCACATGAGATGCCGAAACACAGAAACCATCTGGGCTGATTCTCCAACCCAGTGCGTTCTTGTTGTGAGGTGGCAGTATCAACCACTGAGCCACTACCACTAAGCAGTCGAGTTTCTGTTCACACGTGAGAGACAACCTGTTATCTATCGTTGTTCTTGAGGCTTTAATGATCTTTAAAGACAATCACAATAAAGACATGTGAAGCACACTCTGTGGCTGTTATTTTGGAAAGCTCTAAATGTCTTTGGGCTGACATTCAGTTTTGATTAAAAGCCTCAGCCTTAGATTTTTTTTTTTTCACAGAATGCAATTTACATTTTTCAGTTTCACAGCTGATCTGGAAAATGGATGGAAATATCTGTCTGAGATCATTGAGACTCTTTGTTAACACCTTATACCACTGCTAAGAGAAGCATCATCGAGAAAAACAGTGATGCTGTACCAGAAACATAGCAGGGTAATAGGTATTAGATTGGACTGTTAAATTAAAAACCCAATAAGAAGTGAAAAATATGACTGGGTTAGGGTTAAAGGTTTTGTTCCCTCATATCAGAAAAACATCCAGTGGAAAACAGTAGCATGTAGTGGAAAATAATAATAATCAAATATCACATGCTACCTTTTTCTTCATCACCTAATGCATAACTATGAAAAGGTGTGGGCCTGTGAGGTTTTGTGGTTACCTGCTTGAAATTGTCAGAGTGTGTTTTTGTGGATGTCGGTGTGTTTTATGCTGAATGGCATTACAGACGCACGCACACAGTTCCTACATCCCCCATCAGTGTGGAACTTCACCTACACTTTGAAACTACGTCAGCAGGTTCAGAGGAGCAGCTTAGTGGAACTTGCATACATGCATGCGTGTCTGTATTATTAAGGATTGTTACTGAACTCCATCTAATGCTGAATATGGAATACTAAATAGACAGGTTTATTTCAGGAAATACTGGAAAATAATCTTTAAGATCATTTTAAAATCCCAGGCGCTTCAGTAGGGAACAGAAAAAAGTCAATATTCAATTCTTAACCACTTGTCTAACTTTGGGTCATGGAGCGCTGGAGCTTATTGTTGTGTTCATAAGGGAAAACATGGTGTATATCCTGCACACGTGGGTACTGTGAAAACATGCAAACTCCACACAGAAACGTTGCAGTTAATCAGGAGGTTTGTAGCAGGAACCTTGGTGTTGTGAGGCATTAGTGCTAACCACTTCCCAATTTAAAAAAAAAAGAAAGAGAGCATATGTGATAAGCTTGAATCCTGCTAACTGTTCACCTCCACATGCCTGGCTCATTGCTGTATGCAGAGGAACGGTATATTTGATGGTTGCTGGAAATTAAATTGCGTGCCAATTTTGACATTTGAGTAGGAGGGAGGCAAATGCTGTCACAGTACCACAGATCCTAGCACAGTATATTTCTATGAAACCAGAATGATTACGCATGAAAGATAAGTGCTGCAAAAGGAAATGAGTTTTAAAAAAAACCCATCTGTTTTATTTTTGAACACAGATGCACACGTGCTATGTGCCATGTGTCACATGCTATGCAGGCAGTGTCACACACAAAGATCTGCACGAGCAACTACATCTACAAACGTATGCATCGCTAGTCAACTGTTTCCAGCATAATTACATACGTTTTTATTTTCATTTATAGTTTAGTCTATCTCCTGTTAACACTATTTTTTTTGTATTTTTTTAGATCAGTTTCTTACCTACCAACCTCCACATGGCAGAAAATTGATGCTCTTTATCTGGACATACTGTTTTCAACAGGAGAGACCAGGTGACTTCACTTGGATTAGTTGCAGATAAACAGATTTCCTTACCTGGATGAGCATCAAGACAAGCTCCACATAGTTCATTATTTGTGTAAGCTTGATCTAAAAATTAAATTATATTAAATTAATATATATCATCATTTTCAGTTCATCAGCTGAAAGAGCGACGTGCCACAGTTAGACGTAGATCTGTATGTCCAGAACGACTCATGGACAGACGGTGCTCCTCCTGCAGTATAGGTCAGATTTTAGTGAAACCTGCACACAATGATCACCTAATGGTTAAATTTGCAATTTTATGGGCACTTTTCTGTTTTCACAGCATAACATCCATGCACACTGCTAACAATTTCACCAGATTGTTACTCCTGATGTGAACGCCTCGATGTGCGCTCAGTCATCCAGGTGAAAGTTGATTCTGTTCATCTGATGAACATGTAAAAGGAGCTTAGGAAAGAAAAGCGTCTGGACTTCAAGTCCAGACGCTTTTCTTTCCTAAGCTCCTTTTACTACGATGACCTGGATGACTGAGAACCTTCACAGACACATCTGATGAACATTGCTCAGGTCAAAGCATTTACCAAAATGGTTTACAGAAGATTCTCAGTGTGGATAAATGTTGTATGCAATTTGTTGTATGCAAGGCGATCACTTGAAATATCGCTTTGCCACACATGTTAACGTAGCACTTGTACGTTGGAAGGTTAGATTGGGGCCTTTCTATAACCGTTATGCTAACATTGTGCTAACATTAGCAATATGGCAAAAATCTCTTCATGCATTTAATGGTTGCCATGGTTACTACTGACTATGTAGTCTTAATACTTCCCAACTTAAACACTTTGATTCGATGAGGAACAAGATTTGAATGTCTGTCAGGCTCTTTGACCTCTGATTTTCATTCTTGCTGCTTCTGTCTGCTATCACTTGTTCCGCACATCCTTTGGTCCAGTGTAAAGTCTTATTCAAAAAGTTTTAAATAAAACTGGTTTGATAATTGTTGTCTGCATTCTCATTAACATCGTTTTGTGTTCACCAGTGGATACCTCTTGAGGTCTTTGCTGATTTTTATCAAGGATCACAAGTTTAGGTTGTTGTTGTGTTTTGATGTTTTGTGTTAACGGTAGGTTGCAACTAAAATCTAAAAGTCCAGTTTCTGTAGCTTAATTGTTAAATGTAAATGTTAACTTTAAATCAATGTCCTGTTATATTTGAAGCAATACTCCATTTAAATTAAATGTTAATTATTTATTATAACATGTTCAAACATACATGGAAATATAGTATATGAGGAAAAACAGAGTTTGTACAATTCTACCAAGCTTCAAAGTGGAATGACCGTCTTCATTCTTCAACAGAGCCTGAACTCTCTTAGACAGCTGTCTTTAAGTAGTCTTCAGGAAAAGTTCTCCAGGCCTGTTGAAGAACATTCAAAGCTCTTCTTTGGATGTTGACTGCTTTGTTCCATTCTCCATCGTGCTTCATTAATGTTGCCCTCGTGTCAAATCCATGAATCAGAGTGTTCCAAAAATTTAAAATTTGTATTTATCACTGCATAAAACCCCATTCTCTGTGCAGCTGTTGTGTAATTTGGCACACTTCATCCTTTTCTCCCTGTTTCACTCCCTTCAGAACGACTTCTTGACAGCCAGACCATTTCTGATTAGGCCTCACAAACAGCAGCCGGCTCAGATGAAGGGCCAGTTACATTTTTCAGGTTCTGTGTCAGGTCTTTGAAACACCTACAGAAAGGCTGGGAAACTATTGCTTAAATCAGTTTAACATTTTTCAAGAAAGTCTGGCACCCTTGAAGCAAAATATAAACAAATGAGGGATGACTAAACACGTTTCTTTTTACAGTACTGCATTTACTCGTTTTTTTGGGTTGCACTGTTGGACAGATGTGTTAAATTGTTAATTATTCCATTCTGTGACTTAGTGGGATACAATTTATTTTGCCAACGTTATGAAAGTAATATTTAGTAGAGTCAAAAAAACTGTACATCAAGTGGCAGTGTGTCTGAACTTTTTCTACATTGTAACACAAAATTAGTGGTCTGACAAAAAAAGTGTGCTTTCTGTATATTTGAAAAGTGGCTAGACTAATGTCGTTTAATCATACTACTGAAGCTGTACTGTGTTAGCTACAATGGATTGTAAAACTGACCAACCAAGATTTGTAATGATCAAACAAATCAAACCAAGAGATTCTCACATGACTTCAGTTGCAAAATCCTGTGTTTCTTGGTGTGTTGGCCACAGTTTCACCAGAGAATAGCTAAATATGCTGCCTCCATGCAATCATTACACATGATGGATAAAAGATTTTTTTTTAAATGGATAAAAAACTTTTATTTGTGTTGACAAATGCGTTACGTTAGGGACAAATCCATTTTAAATATGTCAGTATTTTATGTATGTTTCCTTTACATTAAAGGCAAGAGAAATGTGAGTCTGTGTGTGTGTGTACCATGTTTAGATAGCTTTGTGAGGACCAAAGGTTGGGATGCTACTACACTTACAGACCCTTATGGGGGCAAAATGCCCATCCCCACAAGTGTGAAGGCATTTTTGAGACTCAAAATGTGGTTTTAGTGTCAGGGTTACACCTAGGTTATATTTAGGTTTAGGCTAAGGGGCTAGAGAAAGCATTATGTCAATTTGATGTCCTCATTAAGTTATAAAAATGCGTGTGTGTGTGTGTATGTGCGTGCCTGCGTTTGTGTGTGTGTGTGTGTGTGTGTGCGTGCGTGTGTGTGTGTGTGAAAGAGAGAGCGAGCTATAGAGAGAGAGGTACAGCCTTTCCCAGCTAGCGCCTCCAGTCTCAGCACCCCCACTCACTTCTTTCATACACAAAAATATCTCTCCTCTGTTGGTTTACTCCCCCCCACCTCCATTTCCGCCAAGTTAAGAGATCTGACATCACAGGGTCCATCACGTGATCCACCCGCACAGAGCTTTGCAGTGATGGATGGGGCCTACCGGTGACGCACATACCCACTCTCTGTAACCCTTTAAAAGCCAGAGAACTGCAGAGGAGTGAAACCAGGGTTTCTTCATCAGCTGACTAAATCATGGTTGGTTCGGTTGCCCCTCTGTGTTTTTATGTACAAAGCAGAAACAATCACGTCTACCACATGAAAAGGTGGGCAAAGAATACAGGTTTCTTCAAGCCATAATCATTGCAGTTTATTGTGTTGTTTTCAGTGGCAGCACTGTCGTTTGAAGTGTTGTTGCTGTGCACAATATTGATTTTATGTCTGTCTCACTTTAAAAATCTCTTCACAAAATTAAAAAAAAGAAAACTGGAGATTGTGTGTCAGAAAGTGGAAACTCCTGAGTAGAGATGAAATGAACAAAATGCAAGACCAAAACCAAAAGTGAGAAACTGTTCACTGACCAGAGGAAATGTTGAAACCAAACCAGTTTCAGATTCAACTTCCCCAAATTGGTATGTCCTAAAATCGCCAACTGAGAGCGCAAAACAGAAGTGATCACACTTTTCTGAGAAAAGCATAAAGTCTGAGCGCACAGGTTTACCAATGAGTCACAACAGCTCGGATCCAGAATTGTGACATTTCCATTTTAATGTGCAGTGTTGCTATTATCATTTTTTTAATATAGTTTATAGGAAATGAACCTGGTACAATACGATCTTTGGGCAAATTATGGGGTTTCAGAAGTGTTTGTCAGATTAAAGTTATCCAGGTTGAAAAACACACTGAACATTACTGGGTTTGTTTTACATGTGATTAAAGTTGAGATCATATTAAGCTAGAAGCACAGCTCTCATCTTTTACTCAAACTGAGTTACATTATTTGTTGTTTACACCATGGTACATATTGTGTTTTTGTTTACTTCGTTTCACATGTAAGAGGAATGACGTGCACTCTGTTATCACCACTGTTGCTGTGTTTTGGGAAAGCCCACTAAACCCCTTCGCTCAGTGAGTGGTTTAAAGACCAGTCCAGCTTCCTTTCTACAGGAAAATAACAGCAACTATTGCAATAACATTTAAGACCAAGTGTAAAAAAAAAGGTGGCATGATCACCCAGAAAAAAAACAGCAGGGTTTCAGTAAAACCCCAACAAACTCATGGAGTACATGTTTAATCACATATGTTGACTTTGTCCCTCGCTGTGACTGGAGCTAGAAAGCCACAGCATGTTTAACGGCATACATAAAATCTGGAATATCATATAAGGCTTAACATATTCTACTGTTTGTCTTGAAGACTGAGTTGGAAAAAAAAAATCAATCAACTTCTACAATTTATAGAGTTTCAGCTGTAATTTGAGAGGTTTTACAAAAAAAATACTGTTTAGGAATTAAAGCCATTTTTACACACAGTTCCCTCATCATCACAGGCTAAACATTCATTCAGTGACTTCACATGATTTTAAATATAAGGATTGTCTTCAATGCATGTATGAAAATTCTTTCCTCCCTACAGGTGCTCTGTCAGGCCACTTTTATTGCTGCTTTTTTGTGGGTTTCTGTGCTTTCAGTTTTGTATTTAATAACTGAAAAGCATGTTGGGTTGCGATCAGGTGACTGACTTGGCCATCGAAGAATATCTCATTTCTTTTCCTTGAGCAACTCTTGGGTTGCTCTTGCAGTATGCTTTGGGCCATTATAGCTGTAGATGAACATTTTGCAGCAATCTGATGTTCACAGTGTTTGACAGATGATGTGTTACTCTCCTGATCATGAGCAGTTTCTTTTCTCTTCCCTTCATTCTGGTCCAAGTTAACTTTGGTTTCATCTGTCATTTTTATAGAACTGTGCAGGCTCTTTGTCTAAAAGGTTTGATCTGGCCTTCCTGTTCTTGAGTGGTTTGCACATTGTTGTAAACCCTGTATATTTACATGCAGAGCCATGGAGACCTTGACAATTGTGTACCTACACCTCCTCAAGTTAGTGTCCCTAACCTTTTCTTAAACTTCAGGTCTTTTGGTGGTGCCAGGTTGGTCAGTACATTCCTTCTTAATAAGAATGAACCATATAGTTTGTCAGTTTATTTGTTTCATCATATCTAAAATTACAATAAAAAGCTATAAAATGCAAATTCAGCACTTAGCAGTTAAAGTAAGATTCTTTTAATCCCTCAAATTAGAGCTGAAAGTCTGCCCTCCAACCTTATATTGATCATTTGATTTAAAATCCACTGTGGTGGTGATGGACAAGTGCAAAACTAGAAAAAAAAAAGTGCCTTTGTCTTATCCATCTAACTGTAATTAGAAACTACTTCACATTTAACAGGGTGACTCAATCGGTCCACGGCACACATTTCTGAGCCACTTTTGTTTGTGATCTGCTTTTAGGTGTGCGTAACGCTGGATTTAAACTGGATGACTCATGAATCAAAGCGGAGACTAAATAAACAGGAGGGGAGAGAAACAATTGAAAACAGCACAGAGTGAGACCTCTGTCTGCCTCCTCTGCTCCGCTCGTCCTTTTATTCAAATATAAGACTGGAAAACGTAATTTCTACCCAATGCGCGCGCTCCGGCGTGACATAATGGAACGTGCCTGCCTAGAAAAGCTCGGGGCGGTGCGCGCGGGCGTGTATTCAGATCCTGTTGGAGAGGAGAAGAGCGGCACGGGGGGCTCGCAGAAGTGTTGCAAAGTGTTCATTTTAAGAGCAGATCATTCCCGGCGAGGTTCGTCTCTGTGAGGTTATGGGCAGGACACAGTTCTGAGGGAGTGTCGAGCAGCGCCACTTGTCATTGTACCCACAGAAATAATGATGAAGAAGGATATTAATTTGAGCTTGGCGGACGACGCAGACCTCAAACCGCACCTCCGCGACGCTGAGAGCATCCTCAGCTCCCCGGACCTAGGGCTGCTCAAGCTGGCCTCTCCGGAGCTAGAGAGGCTAATCATCCAGTCCAACGGAATGGTCACCACGACTCCGACCAGCTCCCAGTTCCTGTACCCGAAGACGGTGACGGACGAGCAGGAGTTCGCCGAGGGCTTCGTGAAGGCGCTGGAGGATTTACACAAGCAGAACCAGCTGAACGGAGGCGCGCCGCCCAGCAGCACCCTGGATCTCGGGGCTAACATCGCCCCGGTCACCGTGCAGCCGGATCTACCGGTGTACACGAACCTGAACAGTTACGGCAGTGGGCCGCTGGGAACCACTGTCAACTACACCACGGACACGGTCCCTTTCCCGCCTCCTCCGTCACATCATTTAGGGGCAGCCCCGCCGCAACCAGAGCTGTCTCGGGTCCAGCCGCTGAAGGAGGAGCCTCAGACAGTCCCCGACGTTCAGAGCTTCGGCGAGAGCCCGCCGCTGTCTCCGATCGACATGGACTCTCAGGAGCGCGTCAAAGCCGAGAGGAAGAGGCTCAGGAACCGAATCGCAGCCTCCAAGTGTCGGAGGCGCAAACTGGAGCGCATCTCCAGGCTGGAGGACAAGGTCAAAACGCTGAAAACCCAAAACACCGACCTGGCCTCGACAGCTAGCCTGCTGAGGGAGCAAGTGGCCCAGCTGAAGCAGAAGGTCCTCACCCATGTGAACAGCGGCTGCCAGCTGCTGCCACACGAAGTTCAAGTGCACTAGTCGGAGGGACTGACCTGCTGTTGGGCTACTGACCAGCTTATAAGCTCCTTGGACTTTGTTAATGTTGGGGTTTCTGTGTGTGCTGTAGCCCAGATGTGTGCCGTTACGCGCAGGGGGTGAATGCCAGGCCACGTAGGCCAAAACTGTACATTCATGTTCGTCTGTTTAACAAAAAACGAAAAATTAGTTTTTATGATTGGTCAAACGTCAAACACACCTGGCACAAAATACACGATGGACCTCAGCGCTGTTATCAGCCAGCAGCAAGTCAAACTGTGTTTGCGTTCCTCGACCATTTGTTCACACTCGCCCCCACTTGGCGGACAGAACAAATCAATATCATGTATTTGATTTTTAAGTCAAATTGGTGTATTTATTTTGACGCCGAAATGAAGGGCATTTGCCTCTAATATATTCTACATAACTAATTCTGTTTTACCTCCTATGTATGTTTACTGGTGAACAAGGCAGCTTTAAACTGCCAGTATTTTCAATGAAATGATGCCATAGGCTTTCCTAATGGGAGAAAGAGTCGCGTATACGTGTTTACTGACTGTTTATATGCAGTCTTCAGCTGGACCAAACAGACAGACAGTCTTTCTACGATAACATACACATTTATGATTCAGATATTCTTAAAATATAAGGGATTTGGTTGTAAAAAGAAGAAGGGAAAACGCCAACCACACCCATATTTGATACATGAGAGCTGATCTACACTTATAGCCTATATGCTGTGTATTTCTGTAGGGAACAATTTGCATGTTGCTGACAAACTCGAATGTCGCCCGCTGATGGGTTCACATGAGGAATTAATCAGTGTTTATTATCTGTAACCTTCACACTTGTGTATTTCTTTCTTTTAAAAAAAAAACAAACTCTACCGTGTCTTTACTGTGTTCTTGTTTTAAATGTGAAGAAGAGTGTAATCTTTCTGTTTGCGCTGACTGTTGCGATCACCTCTAGCCTACAGTTATTCGGCTTTATGCGGTTGTGTTCTGAAATAAATGCTGCTGGGCAATAAACACTGTTTCCTCCATATTTT
Organism: Benitochromis conjunctus; assembly: GCA_015052645.1. Classification (NCBI taxonomy): domain Eukaryota; kingdom Metazoa; phylum Chordata; class Actinopteri; order Cichliformes; family Cichlidae; genus Benitochromis; species Benitochromis conjunctus. The sequence continues at coordinate 15,432 of VOQK01000387.1, read as the reverse complement.
AGTCAGCCTCACTGTTTTTTATTGTTGTTGTTTTTTACCTGTACATTATGAAGTCCACATGTAGGCTACAGTAAACACGGTGTTGGAGATAGGCCCACATGTCAGGCTTCATGGTCCATTCCATGAAGGGCAATTAAAAGCGCCACTGCTGAGCTGCGATCACAAGTCTTATAAGTCAGCAGAATGATTGTGAAGCTACCTGTTGTTTACCTGTTACTTTTTCTCTGCCACTTTATGGAAATGATAATTTTTAAGGAGTGCAATTTTAGGTTGCTATTCAGAATTAGTGAGTCAGTGTTGCAATAACTCATTTTTGGCAGCATAATTTCGTCTGTTGTGTAGATTTCTGTATAAAAGCATTAGGCTGGTGCATTTCTCCCTCTGCTGGTTATTTGTGTAATTACAAATGAAATAAGAGCATTTTAGGAAAAACGTGTTTGACCTTCGTGGTCATGGAACAGATTCCGGGTCATCCAGTACATCTATTCAGTTCAATTTAATTCAATTTAATTTATATAGACCCAAATCACGACAGCTTCCTGAATCATTTATTTGGATGTTGTTAACTCCAGGGCTGAGCAGAATGCAATCAACTGGTTTGTAGGCAGTCATACTAATATTTTATTCTGAAATTATAAGAATCTCCCACATCCCACAGGTGCTTCCTGGGACTGATATCTGGTGACTGTGGAGGCCATTTGAGTGCTCACTCACTGTCGTGTAAAAGAAACCAGTTTGATTTGACCTTTGTGACATGGTGTGTTATACTGGAAGCAGCCACCAGAAGATGAGTTCACTGTGGTGATAAAGGGATAGATGGTCAGAAACAATGACCAGGCTGTGGTGTTTAAATGAGCCGTCAGCACAAGGCAGGATGGATCCCTTTCATGTTTATTCTGATCATATCGTCGCAATCGTTTTTTTGTTTGTTTGTATGGCACCGTTAGCAATCAGAATTATTGTCTGAAGGCCAAGAAAAATGCCCAATGGATTTATTTTTCCAAGTGGATCATTCTGACTTTGCCATACTGGTCAACTTGATATTTATTTATCCATTTATTTTACTTTTAAGTTATTACAAATGAAACACAGATGACTGAGGGATAGGGAAAGGAGAGACGTAGACAAGAGAAGTTTAAGGCAAGGAGAGAAAGAAAAATAGAGGAGAAGAGGGACAGAGAGAAAAGACATTCAAAATCTGCTAGATCACCTGCTGGAAACAAACATAAAGAAAACAACACACAAAGGAAAACACAGCAACAACCTAGATAAGTATAAGTAACAGTAAAGAATAAATATTGAGTGTCACTGAGCAGCACGCAAGACCGACAGCGCACAATGTGTTTTGAGGCAGCAGCCAAGAAAGATAGTGTGTGTCTGTGAACACTTGTGTGTACACCTGTGTGCACACCTGTGTGCGTGAATGCACTTGTATTCAAAAGGTTTCTCCATGTAACTATCTGATAGTGGGTGTGGGGAGCCATAGCCCTGCCCCCCAGGGCATGAAGCAGGCATGGAGGAGATCCATGGCCCCCAGAGGCCCCCCAGAGAGCGAGAACCCAAGGAGGACCACCGGAGGGGCAACCGTGCCACCCTCCCGGAAAGAGCTGAGTAGATCTCCAGACGGAGGGTCACCCAGCAGCCATGGCGCAGAGGCTACAGGGGGCTGCGGTGGTATGCCCGCAGGCTCCGCCGGCAGCCAGCCATGCCAGAGTGTACCTAGGTCTAGTGTACCAGGTCCAGGTACCATCACCCCCAGAGCCAGGAGATGTTGCCCTTTGCCCTGGGGTGGAGACACACAGACCGCCCCCGGTCCTGCAGTATCAGGGAGGCCCAGCATCTCAGACCCCAACCAAACGGCCACCTCCTCCTCCCGGCCCCCCGCCCCCTATGGCGAACAGAGAACAGGGGTGTGACATATCATCTCAGTCTTGCAGCAGAAACTGAGACTCAGTAGACCAGAGAACATTTTTGTAATCTTCTGTTGTCTAATTTTGGTGAGCCTGGGTGAATTATGGCTTCAGTTTTCTGTTTCTAGCTGACAGAAGTGCAGTCTTCTGCTGCTGTAGCCCATCTGCTTCAAGGTTCAGTGTGTTATGCATTCAGAGATGCTCTTCTGCATACCTTGGTTGTTTAAGAAGTAATAATTTTAATTGCTGTTGCCTTCCTATCTGCTTGAAGCCGTCTGTCTATTCTCCTCTGATCTCAGTTATCAATAAGGCTTTTTTGATATGAGAACCGGATATTTTCTCATTTTGAGACCATTCTCTGTAAACCCTAGAGATGGCTGTGTGGCAAAGCTCAATAGCTCAACAGTTTCTGAAATACATCAGACCAGCCTATCAGCTGCATTTACAGTCACTTATATTACCTTTCTTCCCTGTTCAGACGTCTGGTTTGAACTGTATGCCTAAAATGCATTGAGTTGCTTCCATGTGATTAAATGATTGCACATATATGTTACCAAACAGTTGAACAAATGTACCTAATAAAGTGGCAGGTGAGTTATTTAAAATTAAGATGTCCCCTTTGTCCTTTTAAGGACACTGATTAGATTTCACAGTTTTTTGCTGCTGAGATTTTCTTCAAATTTTTTTCACAAAAGAAAAGTGAAAGAGTGACATCCTGAGGATGTTGAGGCCAGTAGCAGCTAGATATTTGCCACCAAAATGACAATTTCATGCTAAATCCTGGTGACTGAAGCATCTGTCATTCATGAACCATATATATATATTTTTTCTTTCTTTTTTTAATAATCTGAATCTTAACTTCAGGGTAAAAACCTCGCTGGATATTGAAGAAGTGGAAGCTAAAAGCATTCGCTGAGGGCAGAAACACTTCAAAAACCACAGTGAACTGACTGTTAGCAACTTTTTTTAATTATTGTTTTACCACAAAGTACAGATAAAAACATCCACAGCATATTCTCTCACTTTAAATGGCCCAAACTGAGAGGGAATTGAAGAGGCAGTGATACAAGACCAAATCAAGTCACATGTTATTTCTGCGTGCTAGTAGAAGCTCTACAGTCGGCAACCTCTACCAAGCTTGATGGCGTTTGTTTTTGTGTACATACTGTAGTGTGTATTGCTTCATAGCCGAGTGACACATTCATTCACAAGCAGGCCTAGAAATGAATGCAGAGTACAGTACAACATGGCTCTTTGGGGGATTTCAGGTCTTTTTTCCTCTTTTTTTTTCTTTTTTCAATGCAAGCCTGAGTCAATACAACACAATCCACACATATGATTCAAAGGTACAGTATTTACAGACTGGGTTTATATGGAGAGGAAGACATATTAGAAAGGAGAACAGTTCAAAGTTTTGGATTTTACTGGAAAGGAAACAGTCACAACCAGTAAGAAGTAAAATGTATACAGGAGCAAAATCATCTCCCCGGTTTATAGTCATATTTATGTCACTTCCTTTTCTAATAATAACACCCCTCTGAATGGAGACTCAGGTTTTTATAGTACTGAAGTTCCTGCCAAAAATGAGACACCAGCACAGTCGCCGACACCAGCTTTACAAAGTCATTCATTACCGCTCAGTCCATAGATGTCATCCCCTTCATCAATATGGGTTAACAATGATATGAATATTGCCCTGTGAGGAACTTGTGTTATTACCTGTTTAAACTTTTAAAACTGGTCGCGCCCCTCAACCTGGCACCCCACAGCACAAACAGCGAGCTGCTTCTTAAGCAATCTTTGGTGAAGTATAAAGAAGGAATACCCGGTAAGCCAGTTTTAACTGTTAAAACTGTAATAAAACCAAAGTGCAAATACTGTCTGAGTACTAAATATTTAACTCCTGCATTGGCTCGAGCTGTCAGCTGATTGACTCTTGCTTCGTATTTAAACAGTGCGGTCCATAATTAACCTGAAGACTGAGATCACACGCAAACACACAAATAAACCGACGCTCACACAAGAGCCTGCATTTATCTAGTCAAACTGCCCCGTAATACTGAGGTGTTAGTGGTATTAATCGTGTAGTGTTTGTTATTAAGCAGATAAACATGAGGAGTCAGTCGGTTCTTTCATACGCTGCCTCCATCCAGAAAAGAAATGAGGTCTCTTTCAGAATAATGCAGTCAGACACATATAAACTGATATTCGCCACACATGTTGCCGTACATGTTTTCCCTGTCTTGAATCTCGTTATGGTGCTGTACCGTGTGTCAGCATGATCTTTACTCTCTGTAAGCCTCAACCAGCAAGACAAAAACTCAGGACTGTAGTAATCAAAGAAACCATCATTTCAGTGTAGTTCGAATGATTTTGAAAGCAAGCCAGCATACTGTACTCACCTAGAGGTCAAAGATCAGTAGATCTGCCAAGTAACCACAACAAACTCCGATCTGGGACTCATCCTAATCTATCCTGACGTTTCTTTCACTGCCTGCAGGCAAGCTACCGATAAAAAGCAAAATACCCTGGAATATCAAAGCAACAACATCCCTCTTGTCCTTCAAATCCATGTTAACATGTACTCGAGAATGCTGAAATGTTTCAGTGTCTTGATATTTGAGCATAGCAATCAAAGAGATAAAAGCCTGAAGTCTGAAGGTGTTCGCTGTTACATGACGTCAGTATTTTACAAAAAAAGTATCTGCAGAATTTTCTCCACCCAATGGAAAATCCTTCCAACTGTGTTGAAAGCCTCCTATTTTCCCTAGTGACAAAGATGCATCACAATCGTTTCTATTGTGGTTACATGGACGCTGAGAGACTAAATGGCTTTAAGACTATTCTGAAAAAGAAATGCATCTCCTTCCTCTAATATAGAACTTATGCAACGATGCTACGCATCACAGGAGTGAAAACCGCACCAGATGGATTTAGACATGTTAGTAATTTAGCAGAAAGTTTAGATTTATGATGGAGCATTATTTCTGAAAGTAGCACGAGACATAACCAAGAGGGAAATCAGTGGCTCGCAGAAGACACGCTTCGACACGCTTCGACACGCTTCGACACGCTTCGACACGACCTCCAAACAAACAGGCCTTTGATATTAGAGCTTATGTACCGTCTTCATACCTATCCAGAAATGCATACCTGTAGATGTTATATATATATATATATATTGCACAACATTTATATGTACATTTGAAATAAATATAAGTAAATAAAATGCGTCTCTTCATATTTTGCTATTTTTCACTTAGCTATAATTTGTTCACTTCCCTCCCACCCCCTAAGTGTTTTGCTGTATGAAAAGAACAAAAGGGGCACCAAAGTACAAAAAGAGAAAAAAACGTTTGCTGCAGAAAAGTAAAAAATAAAAAAGGTGAAATGGAAACAGTGAGATGAAAGACAGAGCACCTGCTATCTGTCTATGTTCTGAAACTTGGTGAGACAACAAAAAGAGACATTTAATGACATATATGAAATGCATTACATTGATTTTGAGCAGATCTGAGCTGGATCACCACTCCAACGTAACCGAGCAGTGTGGCCCTCTTGGTCATCAAATCCAAGGCTGGCATCTTTTCAAGATATTCAACTGACATGAAACAAAGAACTGTAAACATGGGAAGGATTTCAATGGCACTCTGAGGGTGTACGTCACGCCGTCAAATCCTTCTTGTAAAACCACACCGAGGAACACGGAAACAAAATAAGACGGGTTGAAAAGCTTCAAGAACCAGGCTGCAAAGAGTCTGAAAGTCGGCAGTTTGATTTAAGGTGCTTTGGCATCATACCAGCACCTGTACCTTTTTGAAGACAATGACAATTTATGCAGAGAAGCCAGAAGCAACCACAGCAAAAACACTCATTCAGACACTTTTCAGACGCTTTTGAGCTTGATTCTTGTGACCTTTAGCCAATCTTCCTACAGAGACAAGCAGGAAAAGGAGTGAAACGGGTGATGAAGTACAGACCCAAGGACCTGGGGTCCAGCTGAAAGGAGAACAAGGAGAAAGACAGCGGAAAAGGGTTTTGGAAAGTAGTCAGCTTTAACATGCACAGTCCTGGTGAGGAGGAGCAGGCTGCTCTGTCAGCTGGGGTCCCTGTTTGGCCCCTGTGACAGCGGGATCGCCGGCGTCCAGACTCTCAGACATCTTTTCACAGATGATGTCGACCAGGCGCTCAAAGGTCTGCTTCACATTGATGTTGTCCTTGGCGCTGGCCTCGAAAAACTCAAAACCTGCAGGAGAAACAGAGCGTGAGAGAGGTCACCGAGCCGTGTTCGGTCTGTCAGTCAGCAAGGGATACACCTTGCTATCTGCCGGGCAGATTACATTTGGTGGTGCAGTCAGAGCTAACTCCAGTGACTCACAAAGCTAATGCACAGAGGCAGATAACCTTTTACAACAATTTGACCTAGCGTATTTGCCTTTGGACTGTGGGAGGAAACCAGAGCAGCCAGAGAAAACCAACACAGGAACAGGGAGTAACATGCAAACTCTGCACAGAAAAGCAACAGCTGGCCATAGATTTGAACCCAAAGGGGCAGATAAAGTGCAAACTGCAAACTCCTTCCTAGCTTATCAGATGGTACCAGCCTCAGAGAAGAGTGTGTGTGTGTGTGTGTGTGTGCGTGTGTGTGTGTGTGTGTGTGCGCGTGTGTGTGCGTGTGTGTGCGTGTGTGTGTGTGTTCAGCATGAACTCACCGAGGTGTTCGGATAGCTGACGGCCTCTCTCTGAGTTCACCACTCGCTCATCCTCCATGTCACACTTGTTTCCTACCAGCAGCACCTGGGCATTGTCCCACGAGTACGTCTTAATCTGAGTCGACCTGAGGGCGGTCAGAGAGGAAACGCAAAGGCTGTGACATCTGAATGCAACATTAAAGGTTATCTTTAAAAAAAAGTTCAGGATCGCAGTGATTGAAGAGGTAAAAAATGAATCTGAATCTAAAAACTCTCAAACTGTGTATGCAAACAATAACAATCAAAGGATCAGCATGATCTCTTTGATCTTACTGTCAGTCTGTACTGAAACTTAAAGACTGAATTGCCCATAAAAACAGACAATATCAACAACAAGGCATGACCGTGTAGGTGGAAAATAAATGGAGCATGTGTCCTCTGTGATGTGTTGGTCAGGTTATATAGCACAAGAGACTGAAGGTTCACATCAGAGCTACAGTTCTAGCAGGATAAAAAAGGAGAAATCATTCTTCTGCAGAGACAGAAAGCTCATACTGGGCTCTATTAAAATAGACAGAAATCTGAACCGGATCAGTGGCTCTGGTCTTCTATCCCCGGTATCCCTGCATCTATTTCTAGAGTGATGCTAAATCTCTAGATGCAGTTTCATCCATCATCCACACAACTCTTCGTCTCACCAGAAAAACAGCGATAGAGGGTGATTTTTGATGTTTAAACTGCACCAATTAGAACGTTAAAAAGAACATATATTGTTACTGCAAACAGTCCCCCTCATCATCAGCACTACCCCAGCCAATGACATACCAGTCCTGGACAGCGTTGAAGGAATCCTCGTTGGTAATGTCATACATGAGAATGAAGCCCATGGCTCCTCGGTAGTAAGCTGTGGTAATGGTGCGGTAACGTTCCTGGCCAGCCGTGTCCTGAGGGAAAAAAAGAGCAATTTCATTACAGTGATTGTTTTTATCACATTACTGCAGAGTGCTTTAAACAAAGAGAGTCTGGAGAATAAGATAGAGAGGTGTGATGCTTTTGGACATGTAGAGAGGACAGGCAGTGGACATATTGGGCAAAGGGTGTTAAAGATGGAGCTGCTAGAAGGGAGAAAAAAGAGGGAAGCTACAGAGGAAATTTAGGGATGTAGTGAAGGAGGGTGAGCTAGACAGGGTACGATGGAGACAGAGCATCCACTGTGGCAGCCGAAAAAAGAAGAATTAAAGAGTCCATCACAACACAACTGTGAATTCTGACAGCTCTGTCTTTGGTTATTAAGTAAGTAAGACACAATCCTTTAATATTTTCATCTGCAAACACTACAGACTCCTCTGCACAGGTCTATTCATCAAAACTTTCTGTTTCCAAGTATATATCAACAAAAAGACCGTTTGGGTCACCAGAAGCAGAGAATGAATTACACCTCCTCATACTTCACACAGCAGTTTAAATCGGGTAATGAAAAGCTGACACACATGCGACACAGTTACATCATCTATACTGCTGAATAAGCAGTGCCAAAAACCTGTGACACATCACTCAGGTGTGTGTTTTAATGTTACAGTGTGCTCCCACAGCACTTTCTACCAGGCAGTAGAAAAAGCAGCCAGCAGCTCCGTGCGTGTTGGTGTAATTGGGGAATTTATCTACAGCCCTCACTGCTGTTGGAAAGGTGCTGACAACTTCAGAGCAGAAAGTATTAGAAACCTTATCTTTACTCACAGCTTTGACACATCAGCAAATGCACTCAGGCAAGCACATAACTGTGTTTTAAAGGTTTAATTTAATGCAATCAGTCACTTTGGTGGGCAATACAGCACTAAATCAAGTTCACAGATCTGATTTCTGAAAAGGTAAACACTATCTTTAGATGCACTTGTGCACACTAAGACCTGTTTAGTCCATTTATTTGATTATTTCTACCCTTTTATTTAAATGTTTACAGCATCTTTCCCCATCGATCCTTCACAATGACTTTCTATCCAGCATTTAAGATATAAATATCCAAAACTTTCAGCAGGTGACAGTTCATCACCTCTTCTCTCAGTTTGTTTTCCATTGTAATGTTTTCCAGTTATCCTCCCTCTGCAATCGCCGCTCTCTCCCGTTGGCTGGAGATCCAGGTGAGGTTGGATTTCAGAGCTAAGCCCTGATTATTGCTCAGGGAATTAAAGCGCCGTGTTTCTGCTAGCCAACACCCTGCCTCGCCTTGTAAGCTGAGCGGCTTCTGTTCCAGCAGCATCGCTCAGCTGTCAGTGCGGAGATTCACAAAACAAAAGATTCATGCTGGTTTACACCTCACAGGCTGAACTCTTTGTTGGACACTTTGGTTTCACAACCATTTGAACAGTCATACAGCCACTGCACACAATCAGAGATATGTTTTTTTTTCTGCAAGCACACATTTGGCATTTTGGGAAATGTGCTTATTTAGTTTCTCGCCAGGAGTCAGTTAAGGTGACCGATGCCTCTCTCGTCTGTTGGGTTAAGGTGAAGGATTAAGTCTTGATCATATTAGCCAGACAAATGCTCTGCTGGGCCAGGTCACAACTTTGCTAACCTCATCTGAGCATCAGACAGTCCGAGTGCTTCAGAAACACCGACTTTGCCCAAAACTAAGTTCTCTCTGTGCGCTTAACCACTACATGTTCAGATGAAGACATATTTTTACGCTTTCACTTTTGAAATAAATATAACCTCAAAAAAGAGCTTTGGCCTTGATGTGTAGTTTCTCTCTTGGTAACAGCTGTACTGTGGGCACATTTTTTATGGCTCCGCCAGGAGTTTGACTTCAGGCTTAAATTTAGGGGTGTGGCTGATCTGATTGACAGTACTCAGCACACATGGCTGTAGGCTGTGGCTGGTCACTGTCTGCCAGGCGCCACTCCCAGTAAAAATGGCCAAACTGTGTTTGTACTATTGTTCCTTTTGGACATTTTTAATTAGCTGACAAATAATAAGTGGTACAGTGTCATGTGTTTTTGGATTTACTTTGGTTTCTCGTATTTACAGCGAGTTTTCTATTCTGTTTAACAAAGTCTATATTTGTTTTCTTCATGATTATATTATTAGCTTTGTCTACAATCTCGTAGTTTTAGTTTTCAGATCTAGTTTTCTTTGTAGTTATAGTTAACTATAACTATTGTTGCTTAGACTTCAGTTTTCCTGCCTCCTGTGTCAAGTTGTCAAGTTTCTAAGTGGTTCTTATGTTACTTCCTGCTTTGGTTTGTCTTTTGTTCCTTGTATTTAGTTTTACTTCCTTTGTCTTTGATTATTCCACCTGTGGACCAGGCTGTCCTCTATCCCTCAAATTAGTCCTCTGTGTATTAAATGGCTTCAGTTTTGTCTTTGTTGTGATGACTGTTTATCTTCCTGTTGTTCCTCCATATGTATTTGACAAATTTGGATTTTGTTCTATATTCTATTTCTTCAGCTTCTTGGATTGTTGTTTATTCCATCATTAAACATGCCTCGGCCACCCCAAAACACAGTTTTCAAACCTGCAGCAGTTACCTTCAAACAGAGCAAAGCTAGCTGTATTTGTCTGGTTTTTCTCACTGTGCTAAGCTAACCAGCTGCTACGTGAAGCTTCAGCTTTATTGTAAAGATATGATAGTGGTGTCAGACTTCTCAGCCAAGATTTACTAAGAAAGTGAAAGAAAAGAGTGAATTAATCATTTAAGTAAAAACTTATAATGAAATTATTAACTCATTTTAATGGTTTATTTGAAAGGAAGCCAAAGATAATCTCAACAATCACCTATGGAAGAAGCTGAAATTGTGTCAAAAGAACTTCACACAGATATATATCACACTTTTAGCTATTATTATTTCTATAGGCACATTTTATCACACACTCTCCTATAAACTAAATGCCCACCTTTCAATAATCTGTTTAAAAATTACATTTCAAGAACACATCTTTAATAAAAGTCCTGACAAACAGATAAACGCACACAAAAACAGCATCGTGTGCACAAGAAACTGATGAGTGCCTGTGTGTGTGTGTGTCCCATGAATATATCTATTCGCTTGGTCATACATTATCACCCTCGGGTCACTAGAAAATTGCATTTTCAGAGAGCTGTAGCTTTGATCTATGCTTTCCAAACTGCTGGTTACTGCAACTGCAGTTTAGACCCTATTTTTGCTCACCCACTAAGTGTGTGCTGCAAGTTGTTCTGGATAAGTGCATCAGCTCTATACCTAAAATGTCAGTGTAGGTAGCATTGAGTGGTGTTATATAATGAACACTGGACTATTCATATTTGAGCTGAGCATCAGTTTTAGAGTAAAGGGCTTACTACAGAATATAAAATGATGGTGGTAGAGCAGGACAGCTACTGATTGGAAGGTTGGTGGTTCGATCCCTGGCGCCCCTAGTCTGCATGCCAAATATCCATGGGCAAGATACTAACCCCAAGTTGCTCTCCGATGCATCCAACAGAGTATGAATGTTAGTTAGAAAGCGCTATAGTATAGAGAAGGTGAATGAGGTTGTTGTATAGAGCGCTTTGAGTACTCCGGGAGAGTAGAAAAGCGCTATATAAGAATCAGTCCATTTACCATCCTTTTTGTTACTAGCTGCAACATTATTGTCTCTACTTTTTCCCCTTGTGTGTGTGTCTTATCATGGCAAAACATGAGTCTAGAGACATCTAATGGAAAAGGCGCTACAACTAAGGAGGGTCTGAGCATTGGTCGGTGTGTATATGTCTGTCAGCTAGCAGATTATATTAGTGTGATTGATCATTGTTCATCTTCTCTGTCTACCTTTATAGATCTGGTAATTGTCTAGCTTTAATTTTTTTTTTATTGATTGCGTTCAACCAGCAGTCTTTACTTTGGACTTTACTTCTAACTGCTCATCAAAACAAAAGCAAATGACCAGATGACTAAAAAAGAAAAATCTCCAGTTACAGCCCTAAAATCTGCTGCAGATGTCATGAACGCTGGCAGTGTGAAAGCAGCAGCATGATTCTCCACACAGCATCTCAGGCCTTCAGTTTTATCTGCAACGTGACATGTTCTCAAACGTGGCTGTTTAAATAACATTATGATATCCAAGTATATGTCACGGTCTGCACAAATCAACATACACAGGAATAACTGCACACTGTGACACAAATATACACACTGCGCGCTCATGCCAACATTTTCATTTTTACTCTGCTAGCTGAGCAGTGGGGGAGGAAG
>VOQK01000385.1:0-15220 GCA_015052645.1 Benitochromis conjunctus | reverse complement strand
AGACATGCTGGGGAAGAAAGTCAGAGATAAATAATAACTAATAATTATATTCATAATTATATTCTCTCTCTCCCTCTCTCTCTCTCTCTCTCTCTCTCTCTCTCTCTCTCTATATATATATATATATATATATATATATATATATATATATATATATATGTGTGTGTGTGTGTATGTATGTAGTAGACTACATATGTAGTAGTATATGTAGTAGACTTTATTTCTTCAACTGACCAAGAAAACTACATAGTTGTATTTCATAAAAATAATTCCTAAAATGAAAAAGTAAATTGCTCCGCGTGTTGGATCCCTAATCAGAGAGAGAGAGAGAGAGAGAGACGCCCTCCACACACTGTGACTGGCTCGAAACTGTGCGATGTCTAAACTGAGGTTAAAATTGGCCTGTAAATCATGTTTCCAGCTCTGATTTTGAGCATAAATCCAAACCCCCGAATAACCCAAATATGTCACCACATGTTTGATCTTTATATTCTTGTGAGGACTTTCTCAGAATATGCACGCACATGGTGGTGCAGTGATTCCAGTGGCACAAGTGCAGGGCGCATTTACGTGACAACGCACGCTTGCTTGTGCGTATATGTGTGTGACGCTTTTAAAATTGGAGAATTTTTAAATAACGCTAAAGAAAGAAAGCGTTTGACATGTGAAGCAGAAAGACTCAGGCACTGTATGTTGCTTAAAGTGAGAGTGAAAGCCTAGAAATAGTCCTAATGTGTGTTTTTGAAACCATCCAGCACAGCAGGAGCAGCTTGACTAATTTAAACCTGAAACCCTGAACGGAAGTGACTCACCGACGCCAGCACGGAGCAGAGATACGACAGCGAGTTGTTATGACTTCACTTGTAAGAGCTTGAGACAATTTTTCCACGCTGGTGGAGACCCAGAAATGTCATATCTGTGATGCGTTTTATAGAAGACTTATCTTTTTGAATTCTGAGGCTTCAGACTTCTACTCCAGTGGCTGGGCGTTTTTTTTTTTTTCCTCGGCCATAGATTTGCTTGTCAGATTGTGTAAACATGACGCCCTCCTCTCTGCACGAGGGACACACAGCTGCATGCACACTAATAAGAATGCACGCACTATAAATACGTGGACACATATACACACTTTCCCTCTGCTTGTTGTTAACAATGTCACTTTGTATGTGTAAGAAAGTGACCTGCTTTTCTTCATGTAAGACCACATGATCATTTTTAAATGTCAGCCTTTTACTTTGTGTAGCAGGTACCAGGTAGCTTCAACGAGGTAGCTGCCTCACACATTTTGGTCCATATTGATATGATAGCATCGCACAGTTGCTGCAGATTTTCTGGCTGCACATCCACGATGTTAATTCCACTCTATTAGAGCTCTGCTGACTGTGGAGCCAATTTGAGCACAATGAACTCACTGTCATGTTCAACAAGCCAGTCTGAGATGATCTGAAATTTGTGACATGGTGCTTCATCCATCAGAAGATGTGTACACTGTTCTCATAAAGGTATGGACATGGTCAGCAGCAATACTCAGGTAGGCGGTGGTGTTTAAACAATGTTCAGTTGGTGCTAAGGGGCTCAAAGTTTGGCAGGAAAATATCCCCCACACCATTACACCACCAGCAGCAGCACCTTGGGTCAGTGATACTGTACACGGCAGGATGGATCCAAGCTTTTATGTTCAGAAATCAAGACTTTTCAGACCAGGCAATGTCTTCCATTCTTATCTTCAATTGTCCAAGTTTGTTGAACCCATGCAAACTGTAGCCTCAGTGTGTTGTTCTGAGCTGCTGTGATTAGCACCTGATGTGGTCTCCTGGTGCTGTAGCCCATCTGCTTCAAGGTTCAACGTGTTGTGCATTCAGAAATGCTCTTCTGCGTACCTTGGTTGTAACGAGTGGATATTTGAGTTACTGCTGCCTTCCTATCAGCTCAAAGCAGTCTGTCTGTGCTCCTTCGACCTCTGGCCTCAACAAGGCATTTTTCCCCAGTGAACTGCTGCTCGCTGGATATTTTCTATTTTTCTGAACCGTTCGTCGTAAACCCTAGAGGTGGCTGTGCTGAAAGTTCCTGTAGCTCAGCAGTTTTTGACATATTCAGATCAACCAGTCTAATATCAACAACGATGCCACATTCAAAATCACATTTCTTCCCCATTCTGACGCTCAATTTTGGAATTCAGCACAACGCCTGACCACGTTTACACACCTAAATGCACGAGGTTGTTGCATTCATGAGCCATTAAACAGGTGTACCTAACAAAGTGCTTGATAACTATGATTTAAATTTAAATTATAAAGTTGAAGTTGTCTAAATATATTTCAATCTGTCTTTCTTTAACCTCACAGCAAGAATGTTCTGTTGGCTGTAGCTGTGGATCCACGACACATAACACGGGTGTCAAAGCAAAGGATACAGTGCTATATAAAAACATGAATGTTGCCTATGGTGTTGCAGTCGGGAAGATGTGAAAAGTGAATTTCGGTCTTTTTGATTGCTTCTGTCTCTCCAGCAGATTGTTTTCTGCCTTTTTTCTACCTTTTCAGATGGGCTGAAAGTGTGGCCGTAGGTTCACCACCTTTTCTGCATGTTTACTGTGAATAAAGGCTTTTGCAGAAGCCTTCAGACGACATCCATACAGGGTCTGCAGTGAATCTGGCACTGTTGCCAAACTGTTTAACAACTCCAAAAACTGACAAAATCGTCAGAATGACTTGTTTTGTTATCTATTACTTCCACTGGCTTGCACCCATTAAACTGTTCATCATAGCCGTGCTATAACAAACAAAACAAAGCATCTATTTAGGTGTGATGGGGAGAGCACAGAAAAAGATGATGTTATGACATACAGCACAATTTGAGTTTGTATCATGACCTCCAAAATAAAGGCCTAATTTTTTCCAGTGTGCGTGCTTGTTGTCACTGCAATGCATGTCTGGGCATCCCGCGATGTGATTAATATGCGACGTAATATGTGGACGTTGAGGCAAGAATATACCTGCTGTTCGGTCTGTGGCGTTTCGTCAGACTTGGGGACCACCACATTTTTTTTTATAGCCACGTAGTCGGTTTTAATTTTCGTAAACGAGACGCTCCCATGACTCATCGAGTAACGTTACTGACCAGCCAATCGGTGGCATGCAGCGTGACGATGTCACATTTTAGTACCTGCTCAAATCGCCTGGAACCCCGGCCGTGAAAAAGTACCTGGTACCAGGTACGATGATCTAATGGAAAACCTTGAAAACAGTGGCGAACTGTGCCGAGTCCGAGTAGGTGCTAATGGAAAAGGGGCTAAAGTGTCAGGATATAAAACAAATCATGCACCAGACAGTTGTTATAAAGGTGTAAACTACCCACAGAAGCTAAAAACTGTTTGTATCAGACTGTAAACATGCTGTAAAATTTTAACACAGAAAACTGCATTTTTGAAATCAGCCCTAAATAAAAATATCACAAAATATACTTAAATCTTTTTTTGGGGGTACGTCAGCATGACTTTTTCCTTTTTTTCTAATTTAAGTAAACATGAAATTTTTATTGATTTAAAGCTAAAATGCATTACAGGAGGGGAGGTGGAGCCTTAAGACATTTTGCCAAATGAACTTTTTCAGTAAGGCTGCAAACTAAAGATGACACAAATTCATCTGGGAAATGAAGTCATTGAACAAGAGAGTCAAACTTAAATGAACGTGTCCTTGTGTTGCAAGCTTTAAGGTTTTAACAGGAGTGGACGGTAATATGAACCGTTAGCTATGAACTTACTTTTTTCTAATGTACCCACTTGACAGTAAATAATGGTTGGCACCACTTGGTGATGGTTTTCAGCCTTTCCTGGCATAAGTCAAAGGGGTTTTCTGGTTTAACATAGCAACAAGCAAAAGCATAACATATGACCTGAAACTGATTCTGATTCTTAATTTGATTACTTGAAGTTATGTAGACAAAGACGATGATCAGCCTTGTACTCCATTGAAAAATGAAGACAAATAAGACACAAATAAATGTTCTTTGACAGTGTTGCCATCCATAATAAGTGTATCTGCAGTCAGTTTGCTGGAGTCCAGCAGCAGCCTTTTCATGATAAAAGCAGCCAGACTGACGCTTCAGGCTCTTTGTGCTTTGTGCGTTTTGTATATTTTGCTTTGTACTTTCAGGCAGTAAAGAATAAATCTGTTTTTTTTTTCTCTTACAGCCAGAGGACAGCGCTCTAACAAAAGCAAGCTGCATATCGCTCATATGCAGAAGAAGACAGATGAATCAGGATTAAGTCAAAGAGAAGGTTTGCCACACTCTGTGTTGAACACAATGAGGCAAACAGTGTGTGAGAGAGACAGAGAGGCATACACACCTTTACATCTCCTTACATAGAAGAAGTTTGTCGGAGAAACGGAGCTAGCAGATTGGCTGAGCCACAGAGTAAATGCACAGGTGTTGTGTGGGCGTTAAGCATCTTACAGATTGAGATATTTTGGTGGTTTTCACTCCCAGTGTTTGGACATCTGGAGCTCTTTATGATGTCTATATGTGTGGGAAAAACAAAACAAAACACATGGATATAACATGCATGCAAATGGAAAAAGAAAGGGGAAGACACAGCAGTAGCCGGCTAATCATACAAGACATTTAAGCTGCTTCCTCCTGAAATGTGATGACATTCTAGCTTTGTGGAACAGATTATTTTCTGTCGCTGTGTGAGACCAAGCTCTTACTCTCCTGCAGCTCCGCACAGGCAGCAGGTCACTGTCGCTGGGCTCATGAATGTCCCGCTGTGCAGCCAGTCTGCACATAAAACGGCAACTGCTTTTTTTTCTTTCTTTTTTTAAAATAACAAACTGATTACTGGCCTGGCCAGTGACACAGGAAGGAAAAGACAAACTGATGTGGAGATCCATGCAGGAAAGACAGTCTCTGCTTTCACTGATTCACTGCTCTTCTCATTTCAGATCAACAGCAAGCAGCTAGTAGCTGATGCACATTAGAAACTGCTGGAAATCACTTGGGAGCTGTAGTGTTAATATGTCTCAGCAGAATATTTTAGTAATGACCTGAAGTAGTTTGTATGATTTTTTACATTGTCCCTAATATTTCACATTTACACTATTTGAAATATAAAAATCATATGCTGATATAACAAGCAGATCTGCACTTTGTAATAATACAACAGATATTTTTTTTTACAGAAAGGGACAAGACTGCGAACAAATCCATCCACCTATCTATTTCCCGCAGATTATCTAGGTCAGCAGCAGAAATGCACAAATCCAAACCAGCCCTCTTCCCAGCCATCACATTCAAACGGGACACCAAGCTGTTCCCAGGCCAGCTGAAATATAATTTCAGCTGGGTCTGCCCCAGGATCTCCTCCCAATAGGCCATGCATGAAACACCTCACCTAAGAGCCATCCAGGAGGCATATTTAAATTAGGGCAGCATTTCCCGCCTATTATTGATTGCAAAGGGCTTCATAATAAGAGGTGTTCATCCCCCCAAAACTATATAGAAAATAGAGATCAAAGAAAGCAGGCTATTTTAAGAAATAAGTGGGCCTATGAAATAGGTTGGCAAAAATGAAATGAGAGTCCAGTGCGATGCGATCCAAGTGGCTGCTGCAGTTATACGGGGACTGAAGAGGTCATAACAACAAGGCCAGCGACCGATATCACCGAAGCACCCTCAGAGATGCGCTCATGTACAGCACATGCAGACTTCTTGGGCCAAATTCCCTCCACCAAACAGCTTGGTCAGTTATATAAACCCCCATCATTTCACTAAAATGCAATGCCTTACATCAAAGATACTTATAAATGTCAGGCATCATTTTAAGCCTCTGTCCTAATGTCATAAAATCAAGTGAGTAATCATGCTCAAATCAAACCAGACTCATCAGCTGCACGTGCAAAAGCTGACAATTAAAGGAATTTTGTTTTATTTACCAACCATGTTAATAATGTACTGCAGAAACTTATCCTGTGGCTGTACTGCAAATCTCAGCACAGACCTTTAAAATATCCCCTGCTGGTATCATAAGTCCAAATATTCAAATATACTTAAAGTACCTAAAAGTAAAGCAATTCAATATTTAGAGATGCCATTTACATATTTAAAGACAATTAAAGGTATATTATTTATTATTTCTTACATACTGTTCCTGCTTTATTTCCAGTATAACACTGTATAATGTATAAGTGGATTTAAGCTTAAAGATCTGCAAAATAACAAGTACGGGCTACTTCTATTATCGCTTAGTTTTACTTTTTGTTAAGAAATTGTACAATGTGTTTTCCTAACTGGCTCCGTTGTAAACTATTTGCCACATTGAATCTACCAAAGCATTACACATTTAAAGTAATTTGTAGAACTCTAAGAGAAAATCGAATCTCCTGATTTTCTATTTTTGGCATGTGGTCCGCACCATTTCATCTTTTCTTATTGCCAGCGAGATAAGAATCATGGAGGGCGTTAGATTAGGAAATTAGATTTCCTGAATTTCTTTTTTTTAAACAAGTAAAGTGTGAAATTGCAAAATCTGAAATCCCGACTTCCTCGGGAAGAAGCACAAAAGAAAATAGTGTTAATTGAAATTTGTGCTGCACCACAACTACGTCTATATCTCAGCAATGAAGTAAAGAAAAGCCAGGTAATCATGTGTTTTTTTATTATTATTATTGCTGTTTCCCTCCTTCTAAGCTGCTCTCGTGTGTCCCCGGAGCTCTTACTTGATGTTTCTACTCCCAGTTTGTAAATGGAAAAGTTTGGATTTTAATATACTGCAGGACATGTTTGCCTGGGAGTTCTGTGATTCAGGGGAAACATTGTTACTCACCTTTATTAGATTGCTTTGGTTGATTTCCAAATAATATTACCAAAGCAATGAAACTCACAGAACCTTTGACATCGTGCAGCTTTTTCTTTGTATGTGCACTGGAAACTTTTACATATGAGAGTGTCGGCCCAAGTCGTACTTCCAGCAACCCAAACGTGCTCTTGAAACTTAATCTCCGCTGTGTGCTTGGATTAATACTGATTCTCCCTGCCTGCAGGAAACACTGGAAGCATTTTATATTTATTAGTAACTCCTAAGACAGGGTGGGCGAGATTATTTCCACACGGTATCAAAATTCTATATGTGCCACTGCACAGTCAGTTTATTTGATCATTTAATAATCAAGAGCTCGTGCAAAAAACTGCAGTTGAAAGAAACCAGCTACCACTAAATCCACAAAGAAACCCACACATACTCTTTTACAGCTTTTCTGTTTTTTCTTAGAGATTTAAACATTTAAACAGTCACAGAAAATTCAATCCGACTTGATACACTCAGCTTTCAAAACGTCCCAGTTTATTACACAAATAAGTCGCTTCATTTTATGCTTTTTATCTCGCAGCGTCTGATTGTCAGCGTGTGTCAGACAGCACAGCACGCTGATCTCTTCACAGTTAGATCAGAATTCCAGTTGATTTAATCTTGTGATGAATATGTGTCCCCAGCTGTGACGATGATAAAGATAACTGCTGTAATTTAATCACCATCGTGCACTGCAGTCTTCACACATAAACGAGGGGTTGGTGTGATGTTGGCGCTGATGATCGATATTGTAAAAATATTAATAGCAGTTTTGTCATCAGGTGTTCTAGTATATGCTGTAGTATAACTATTGCTTTTCTAGAAATAAAAGCTGCGTTCATTTCTTTGTTGTTTTTTTTACCTCTTTGTGCACAGACTGTATATAAAAGACGGCCTGGGCAGCAGGCGCTTAAATGTGAAGCACAGTTTCTGGTTGTAAAAAGAAGTCAGGTGGATAGTGTCATGTCTTTTGCCTTTTGATTTTGAGAATGGTTCATGTTTGAGTTTTGTTTGTTTTGAAATATTAGTTGGTATTTAGTATATAAAGCTGTTTTTTCAATCTCTTGTGTAGCTTTTATTATGGTGTATTTTCTATTCTTCTTATTTGAGTCTTCTGTTAAGTTACTAATGACTTCCATCAGTAAAGTTTCTGTGTAGTCCTTTATCTTTCGACTCTCCCATGTTCAGTTATATCTTACTTCCCATTTTAATTTGGTGACTGTTATCTGTATCTTGTGTTGAGTTTTACCCTCTGTTTTCAAAAATATAGTTTTTACATAATTCAATGATTCTGGGTTAAAAAATACAAATACACATATTCAATCACTCACAGTGTTGACATCAAATGCGTATCATTTTCTTCACATATGGTATAGGCTTCTTTTAACCATGACCATGCAGCAGGACACATTTTGAAATAAGCAACCCAAAATTAGTGAAGAAAAAGTGTCAGATTTCATTCAGCGAATCAATGTTTCTCTGTCTGCAATGACTATGTGTTAGCTTTGCAGCACAGAGATTGATTTTATAAGACATGTGCTTGTATTTGAAGATTAAGAAGTGAAATAAGTGAATAAATTAAGGTTACGGGTTGCAAAACCAAAACAATTAGCGGAGAGATGCTAAAATCTGAGGTGCAAGAAATTGAAAAGTCAGGTTGTAATGCTCTGCATGCTCTGACCCAGTCTTTCCTTTTCTTTTTCGAGTACAGGGGTAAAACATGGTTTAGTGTGCAATTGCAGTGATTTGTTTTTACAGGTAAGGATGTCAATTTTAAAGCTACACTTCTCTTGTTTGTTACAAATAACTATGTTAATCCTGAACCAAAGCAAAGTAAATTCTATAAACTGTATAAATGAGTCACTAAGTGTAAAAGAACATGAGGCCACACGCACACACACAGAGTAATGTGTGTAATATTACTGTTACACACAAAACATATTAAATTACTCATTACATTATAAAAAAAAAAATCCCCAGGCGCTGGATTGGTGGCTGTCCACTGCTTCACTGAGTGAATGGGTTAAATACAGAGGACTAATTTCCTGTGTGATTAATAAAGTATACATTACATTATATGAATCATACTGGGTAGTGATGGTGCAGAGGTTAGCACTGTCATGTCATGTCAAAGACATGACTGTTATTAATTGGTGATTCTAAAGTCATGGATGTGTTTAAAGTGTACAAAACGGTGTTACATGAACGTTAAAATGTGTATACAATTTTACTTTCTGTGTAGAAGTTAGATTAGACACTTAATATGAAGCTAAAGCCAGTAAGTGTTAGCCTAGCTCAGTGTTTCCCAACCAATGTGCCGCAGCACAGAGATGTGCCATGAGAAATGGCCAGGTGTGCCATGGAAGATTATCTGGTTCTACCTGATTAGTACTCTAAGCGATCGGCGTGAGTAACAGGCAGAAAAATTATATTGTCTTCCACTAGAGGGCAGTACAACTACCTGCTCTAATTAAATAGGTTGCCAGTAAAGCAGAAGAAGACGAAGAAGAAATTACATAATAGTCATGCTGCGAGTGAGACAACGCAGCGTGTAATAGCAATAGATAAATATTTGAAAAGAAAAAGTAGTCAGTCTGACCTGGGCCCTGGAGAAAACTCCAACCCAGATGAAGGCCCTAGCATGAGTAGTGGTCAGAACAAAGCAAAAAAGGTATAGTGGGGACAAACCGAACCAATTCGGCTATGCCTGGTGCGTGGGGAAAAATGATCAATATGCTTTTTGTGACGTTTTTGCTTGTTGGTGTGCTGTGTGATTTTTCTAATGTGAAAAATGTGCCGTGGCTCCAAAAGGTTGGGAAATACTGGCCTAGCTTATCTCAGCATAGATACCCACAGCAGAAGAAAAAAAAATCCCAAATTTCTGGCTTTATGTTGTCGGAGGTGAGGACATCAAACATGTGGGAGTTTGACGTTTTACCCTGTGGTCCCAATTAAGAGCTCCAGCAAAAACTCAAAAACGTAAACTTTCCCTTTAATATTTGTTTTATACCTAATTAGTGAGTTTTAGAAATATTTGTTGGCAGATTGTTGAAACTTTAGCCAGGGCCACCCTGTCTCTCTTTAACAACAATATATCTTCTGCGTGGCTTTAAAAAAGCAGAACAAAACTGTTTTTGTTGACAGACAAGCTACACACAGGACATATAAATCAATGCCTGAAACCTGTAATTAAAAAGTGAAGTTCTCCATATTTTTATTGGCTTTTAATCATTCTTCCTAAGCTAATACAGAATCACATATCATTCACAAACATGGTTCTTTCTCATTGTAGAAAGAGAAAGCACATATTCTGAGAAGCATTTGGTAGCCTGTCAGGTTTTGTATCCATGGATCAGAAGAAAAAAAAGAGCTATCACAAAGTGACCCATAAAAACAAAGATGTGGTGGCAGCAGAAGTGGCCAGATGTAGACAGGTGATGCCATTGCTGCTTTAACCCCCACCCACACACTCGACCACCCTCGAGCAGGTGGTTAAAGGCAGAATAGTGACAGGCTGCAGTGGGGGACGGTGCCGTTGATGCGAGTGGACAGAGTGTCACTGCGGAGCACAGAGGCCTCCACAGCCTGCTGTCACATCCTGTGTCACTCAGCAGAGATGTCTTTGAAATATTGTGAAAATTACACATAAGCCAATTGTATTACAAGAAAGAAATTTCATTCGATTGAGGTTTATTATCGCTTAGATGTGGAAAAAAATGATCAAATCTAAACCACGAGGGATCTTATAGTGTTTTATGTAATTCCACCCAGGTCCAGGTGAAAAATGATATATTTTGGTGTTGAGAATTGCTTCTTTACACTGAATGTTGTAGCAAATAATCCTGACCGTAATTGGATTCATAAACATACGTGCGAACAGCAGAACCTGTCACTCAAACTGAATATTAAGCTGTCAGTTTGCAAGATGCCTCTTCTTCTATTTCTGTGTATGTTGATAAGAAAATGGCGTGCATTGATTGCTTTCTGGTTTCCCGCTGATTTAATGAAACACGAGTTGTGTTTTCCTTTCTCTCTGCCTCCTTTGTTTTCTGCCTCTTTGAGAGAAGAGTCGCAGGGAGCTACAGATTAAATGAACAGTGGCGTATTCCCCTAGGAAGCTGAAAATGATATCTCACCGAGCCAACGTTCTGCAGGCTCTGTAAAATGTTGATAACACCACTTTCTGCCTTTAAATTAATTTGTTTCATCGCTTTAGAGCGAATTCGGTGCATGCACTGCTTTATCACACCACGGGAAAGCAATAGGATCTCTGTTATGTCAAATGTTTCGAGGTATGGTTGCATTTTTTTTTTTAAATGGCGCTTTTTTTACATTTCATTAAAGTCAAACGTACATGTTTTCAGCAAAAAATTGTGCTCTATGAACAACTTCACCATTATCATGTAGTGGAAGAGTGACACAGAGGCCTCAGGGTGTCAGTGTAGTACTGCCAACCAGAAAGCTACTGTATCACGACTGATTTCAGCGTCACAACACTTCAGTCTCAGATTGACCCACATGCATGCTGACATATTAAATATGGAGCTGTACTTCATTAGACAGTGCACAGCAATGATGGCTGCTGCTCATATCACGGCCCGTCAACAGTTAGGTATGTGTGTGTGTGATTTAATCAGAGGCTGTGCTCCAATCACTGTCACTGCTCATCAAGGCATTATAGTTTAATGTGGGTGCTGCCTGAAGCCATTTGCTGTGCAGTAATGTGAGGAGGGGGAGTTAGTAATGAACAGCATCAAACAGCACTAATGTGGTCTGACTGAGAAAACTCATTTAGTAAGTGATTATAAACAAAACTATAATCATCTAATTCTGAGTTTTCTGAACATCACGTTTCAGAAAAAAACAACAACAAGAAAAACCTTTTAGTTGCCTTTCCACTAAATGCATATAAGAACAAAAAGGAACTGAGAAAACATTAATGCCTCATACACCGTGCTGCCAAAAGTATTCGCTCACACATCCAAATCATTGAATTCAGGTGTTCCAATCACTTCCACGTCCACAGGTGTATAAAATCAATAACCAGCGCACAAAGCAAGGTCCATAAAGACATGGATGGAATGAGTTTGGTATGGAAGAACTTGACTGGCCTGCACAGAGTCCTTGACCTCAACCCGACAGAACACTTTTGGGATGAATTAGTTAATTACAGATTGCGAGCCAGGCCTTCTCGTCCAGGTCAGCCTCTGACCTCACAAATGTGCTTCTGGAAGAATGATCATATGCACTCCTAAACCTTGTGGAAAATCTTCCCAGAAGAGTTGAAGCTGTTATAGCATCAAAGACAGAAACATCATCATATTAAAGCCTGTTGATTAAGAATGGGATGTCACTCACCATGTATATTTTAATGCTTTTGGTTGGCAGTTATCCCAAACACAGAATGTTTTTTGGGGTTTTTTTGTATTTATTTTGTAGGAACTAGTGAATAGCTGATCAGATAATTGTCACTGCACTGCCCCAGTACAGCTTTCAAATACAACTAGCTAACCAAGCATGCTAGAATTACCATGTGTATATTCAAATAAGGCAATATCTTACGATGAACTAAAACTATAACAGCAATAGTATAGATAGTATAAAACAGGCTGACTGTCCAACATGCTGCTCCAAAATCTCCCTTAGGTATTCAGTTTAGTCGCGATCTGGTGACTCTGAAGGCCATAGTGTGTGATTCACATCATTTTCATTCAGTGACTGCTCATGGTGATTTTGGAGGCATTATCATCCTCTCAATGAGTACTCTCATTGGGACAGAAGGTTTCACTATGAGATAAAGGTTATTACTCTTCCTAACTTTGTATTGATTCCAACATTTTGCTGTCTCCAGATTGTATTCATTTATACCCTCTCTGAGTCTAAAACATGAGCTGTTTGAAAACCCTGATGGCATACTAGAAAGTCTTGAATTTTTAATTTAGGCAGATACAGAGTAAGTTCTTCCTGTCGGTTGTTCCCAAACTGCCACGAGCCAGCGTTCACTCTTTTCCAGGTACCAGCAAACCACCGACATCAAACTTATTCCATTCATTCATATTACGTTCCCGCCTTTGACTGGAGGAATCTCAGGTTATGCTCGGAGGGAGTCAATCTCAGGGACCATCTGTGTCATAGCATCAGTGTTGAACAAGTCTAACCCAAAAAGTCCCTGATCAGTTTAGTTCAGATCAGGAGTTAAAGCAAAATAACAGTATTACACCATTAAACTGTTATTTTACTGCACATTACTTTAATTTTTACAGTAAGAAAGTGTTTATCTAGTAGATTACACTGGGTGCGCTGTATAACAGCAGTTAAATGCTGTTAAATCTAGCTGCTGCTTTAAATTCATTTAAAAGAGAAATGTGTTACTGTGTAGTCTGTTTGGTGTGACACAGTTTTCTTTCTATTACCATATACACCCGGAAGCAACATACATAATGCATGCATGGAGCTAATATGCAACCCAACTGCCATGTATCTGATGTTCAGTTCACTTTGTACAATTAGTTTCAGCTTGACAGATAAAATAGAGGAAATGTAGTTCCTTGCATGAATTTCACATGTTTAAATGATCTTGTCTTTATGTTATATTATCTGTGTTTGTGGCTTTAAGCCTGTGTTAAACACTGCTTTATTCTCTGGAAAAGAGATTGTAAGCGGCACAGTTCTCATTTTCAAAGCAGCATATTGGTTGTTTTTGCTTCATGAAAGGAGCTTTTTTCTTTAGAATCAGGGTGGTTTCATGTTTAAGTCTTTTTTTCTTTTGTTTTTTTAAGAAAATTGGTTCTCCAGTCATGAAACAAAAGGCATTGATATAGAGATTGCAGACTGGATTGCTGTCACCCTCATGTCTAACATGAGGTCATGCACTTAGGGCATCAATCTGCTCATGCTGTGATGGAGGATTTGCCGTCCCCTGTAAAAACAAGAGAGGAAAAAAAAAGGAAAAAGACGAGCTCAGCAGGCTGGCGAGGTCATTCCTATCTCGTGCAAGGTCACAAAACTGCCACCGGGTAATTGAGTGACGCTCGCCTGGTAGCTGCAGATCGGAAAAGGCGCCTCTCTTCCATCTGTTGGGGGTAAAAGTGAATCAGAACTATTTCATATCTGCTGGTTTTGTGTGGCGAGGAACAAAATTTCTCCTCCACTCCTCTATTTTCGACGCTCAGCAGAAACATTCAAGGCAGCAGAGGCAGACAAAAATGGAAGTTTATCTGCTGGGAGGAATGGTGCAACCAAATGCGACTGCTTCCCCTCGCTAACCCTTGTTGCCCTTCAAGGCGACAAAAGAAAGCACTCTCGCAGGACTCACAGTGCCACACAGTCGCAGTAAGTGCATCAGCCAGGAAGTGAATTCATGTTATTTGCCATTACCTGAAGGCACAGAACTGCTGATGGCAGGGCTTTCTATATTTGTGCAGCCTCTCTATCCCATCAGTGCCTTGTCACAACCAATCCAGCTGCTCCTTCTGATAGCTTTCTTTCAGACCTGTCTCCCTGCATCCCTGGTGCCGGGTTTGTTTTTGAAAGGCCATCAGCTCTCAACAATGTCTCTCAGAGGTCCCACATGTCCTTGACCATATTTGCTGTGTGTGTGAGTGTTATGTGTAGGAATAAGCAATTGAGGGTGACACTGTGTGTACAGAGGTAAAGGGAAGTTTATTTTATCCTTTGCAGAGTGCCAGAAAAACCAGCTGAATCCTGGTTTGTCAAGAACCACTCCATAGAAGATGAAGAAGTAGTGCATCACTGCAATTTACGCCAACAATCATTCAAGGTTCCTCAGAGCAGAAGATAATTACACAGATTCCACACATGCCTGCACATCCAGACGGCTGGCCTAATTTACTGTGAGCAGGGTTGGTGTGACCTTGACAAAATAACTGTCTTCACAAAGAATCAGAGGTTTGATTTCTCTTGAATTTAGAGATTTAATGAGAAAAAACCCAATCATTTTTATTGTTTGGTTTGTACCAGGAATAGGTTGGGAAATTATTATCTTGTTGTTGGAAATTTAATAAATATATTGCTACCACAGTTGTGTCTGTGTGATAAATATGAAGCTAGGGACAATAGACATATGTTCTAAGGGTGCTGTGTCTCCAACTGGCACATAATAAGAACAAGTCAGCGGCTACGGTGTTTCCAGGGTCCTGTATTCACATAACATAGGGTCATTTGGGGGCTATAATAATATAATTATAATATAGATATTGGCCTACACTTTAGAAAACTATCAAATTGTATCTGGGAATCACCAAAGGTAAAGCTTAATGTTTTCTTGGGGTTAGGGTTAGAAAAGGTCCATAGACATGTATGTTTGGTTACTTGGTGACTCAACAGTCTTATCAGTAGTTTGTTCCCTAAATCTGA
>VOQK01000378.1:82681-95833 GCA_015052645.1 Benitochromis conjunctus | reverse complement strand
TTTTCTTTTTTCTTTTTTGCCTGTCCTGTTTTGGATCATTAGCAATCAGAATTATTATCTGAAAGCCAAAACTGATGCTCAACGGATTTATTTTACCAAATGGACCATCATGGCTTTGCCGTATTGATCCATTTGATTGGCCTTTATTATTATTTATTCACTGTATTTTCAGTTATTATACATGGGACAGACATGATTATTGGACAGAAAAAGGAGAGAGAGACAGAAAGAAAGGGAGGGAGGGAGGGAGGGAGAGAAAAACAGAGAGGACGAGGGATAGTGAGAGATGTAATAGAACAATAAAACAGTTTATTGTTCTATAAGTACTATAAGTACAAGTACACTTACTTGTACTTGCTGACTTCATATAAAATTGACACGTAGTCTAAGCCTACATTTGAATTGTTTTTATTTTTATTCTTTGTTCAGACCCCTGAACACCATCTGGGCTTAACGGGGGCTCCCACACATCTGAACTTTAATTTAATGGAATAACAACTGTGATCCAACAGATCCTCCCGGGTACACCAGGATGGATCTGATGGATTACACCAGCGTCTTAATGATAAGAGCTGCGATGCTGATTAGTCTGTTAAATTTCACAGTCACACATTTTTGCTGGCTCTCCTTCCTGGCTTCACGGAGGCTAAACTCTATTAAAATATTAGCACGTTCCCAGTTTTACTCCCTAAAATGCTTAACGCTCGCACACATTCATACAACACATTTCTGTTACACACTTTTCCAACGTTGCTGTTTTGTCTGCGCCAGCTGTTGTTTTAAGACTGTAATATCTATTTAAGCACTTCATGTTTTTCTAAAATTATAATTTTATCTTATCCATGTCTGTGATTGGTCATATGTTGCCAACACAACTACGTTTATGTGAACATGTTCATAGCTAGACTGAGAAACCCTGGGCTGACTTACAGAATGGACTGGCACTTATACAGAGCACTTTTCTACTCTATTTGAGCCTCCTTCACATTCACATACAGTGATTTAACCAACATTCACACTCATACCGCACGGATCAGAGGAAACCTGGGCTTCATTACCGTATCTCAGAATGGAGAAGCCAGGAAGTGAACCACTGACCTTACCTGCTTACTAGATAACCTGCTGCAGACTTTTCAAGAAGCCAAAGGTCTGGGACACAGAATTAGCAGGACTTTGGAGAAGGACATCTTTGTCGTCAGAGCAGGAGATTGCTGTATTTCCAGTTCCATAAAGAAACCTTCAGGTGTGCTCCTGAAATGCCATCATCATCATCACAGCTCATAGTATGCAGATGGCTATTGATTGTGGTGCAGTTCCAAACGTGTTTTGCAGTCTGGCATCGACATCTCAGTCATTGCAGGAGACTGAGATGACAATACAGTTTAGCACATCACGTTGCAAAAGAAACCGTGCTGCAGGTGATTTACAGCAGTGTCACTAGGTGTGCAGCAAACTTCAGTATAACATTTCCTGTTCAGTAATAAAAACAAGAAGGAAAACGTTACAAACTAATGTAGTCCTGAAAAGAGAGTTCAAGCTCTAGCTGCCAGAGACGTTTAAGATGATTTTCAGAACATTAAGGATGTCTGTGAATTTAAAAAAAGGTTTAAATATCTAATGAATGTAAATTATTAGTATTTATGTCACTTTCAAAACGAAGGTGTTTGTGGGAGCTGAGTAGTAATGGCCGTTTCTTTTTACATTATTAATGCAGTGCAGACAAATGCATGAAAACTGGATGCTTGAAGCTGAATGTTAGAAAGCAAACAGTGAAATCTGGTTTCACATGAATATTTAATGCTCGAAAGAGGAAAAATAAATGAATCTCAAATAATCTGCTGACAGATGGAGCTTGACGGCGCTTACCTTGAGGACTGTGTGTGTGTTTGTGTCTTATATATATGTTCATATATGTATTTTTAATGTGGAGATGTGTGTAAATGCATCGTTTGCTCCCATGCCTGTCTGTGTGTCCAAAGCTGTTACTAAAAACATGGCCGTCTCAGGTCTCCGACAACTGTCTCCTGTCTGCTCGGTGGATAGCTTTGTCTCGCACTGCAGCTGAGCGGTGATGACAGGCCTGCCTCAGCGACGGGAACTTTTTGCTTTCAGTCAAGAGTTTGAGCCCTCCGAGGACCTGATCTGTCAGGCAGAGAGAAACAAAAGTCAACAAACGGTCCATCCGAAGGTTAGTAAACTCTGCGTGGAGGAAACGGGCGTGAACAGACAGGCTAAGTGTTGAGGGAGCATTGCATAAAAAGAGCAAATAGATTCAATGACGAGTGAAGCTGTGCACAGAGATGAAGCTGTTTGCTTTCATACGTTTTACAGTGGAGTTGCGGTAAACACGTCCTGTGAAGGGAGTCGTCTGTTCTTGGGCCAGCTCAGCGTTCTCATTAAGCACCGGTTTCATATGAAGTCAACACATTAGGCAGTGTGGGCTGTAAAAGTGCTCATTTCTGCTCTGAAGTCGGACATGTCATCATGGGAGCCCGAGCAAGTCTGAAAACTGACCGTCTTTTAAAGCCAGCCTCAAGTAGCCAATAGGAGGACTGCAGATTTGGTCAGACGTCTACAGTAAACCTGAGCTTAATATGACTACAGATGAAACCCTTCTGATTTGACAACCATTGTTTTTGACTGAAATGACATGAATTGGAGTAATTTCACGGGAGCGGCTCGTTCGGTTTGCTCAGCTCCATATTTGACCTTTTGGACTTTCATGGCTGAAAACGGTCCTGATGTCTCTGCTGCAGCTCCTGAGTTCTTCTCAACCATCTCAAGTGTTTCACCTCCCTTCAAGCCAGACTTCAGTGTGCAAAAAAAGGGGTCTAGAAATGGGACAATGGACTATGTTTCAAAAAAAAAAAAAATCTATCGTAAGAAGAATTTAAGAATTAAAGACGTTTTAGGAAAAAATGTTGTAACAAATGTGATGACACAGGTCAGGGAAATGAAAACATATTTAACAAAATCATTTTCTGAGTTATAGAGTACCATTTAGATTCAGGCTGAATTCAGTTTTATGTGGATTAGACCGTCTTTGTTTTTGTGCTACAACTTGTCATATTTACTCAATCCAGCATAGAAGTCATAGATGTTCATTTGGACTTTAACATTTTTATTTAAATTGGAGATGATCGAGCAAAAATAAATCTCGTGATTCTGAGTGGCCCCTGTGATTGGCTGCCCCTCGTGAGCAACACGTTGTGAGGAGGAGGTGGGTGAAGCTGACCGTGTTAGACCTGTTTTTGCTACTCTTAGCTCAGACACACTTTCTCTGAGTGTTCAGAGCTATCACAAGGGATTACTTTGTGATACGCTGACTTCATTGTTTTAAACTGTGGCCATGTTTAATGTTATTGTAACAGAAGATGAGACCTAAAATAAGGAAACTAATAATGGGTGTAATTTGATATTAGATAAGGTTTATTTTTGAGTAACTTCCCTTTAGGACCAACAGAAAACTAACAAAGTTTTTAAAAGTCTATTTTCTGCTGTGTGGCTGCTGATGAATTGAGGGCAGGACGATGTTGTTGTTTTATAAAATTATACTGAAAGAGGTTTTTGTGTGCGCACAACCATCTGCACTCATTTCTTTAGTTTTTTCTCTTTTTTTTGGCACCAACACACCTGCACCTGTGTGTTTAATTCACGACTCGACTTCTGCTCAGACAATTGGCAGCTGCTGATGTCGCTTTTCTGAGGTAAAATTAACTTCATCAACTTTTCATGGTGATCCCTGCTGAAAACCTGTTTCTTTGTTTAAAGTTGAATGATGTCAGCAGCAACACGTAAAATTATGTCACTGTGCCCCAGCTGTCTCACTCACACTCTGCTTGTCCTTAAAATACTGGTTCAGATTTACCGTTCAGTGTTTGCAGAGTTTACAGAAACAGTGCGGGTCAGCGGTGTGGGAGTGTACTGAGAGATGAATGCTGGGATGGCCAGTTTTTCAGACTGTGTTTGATCTTTTACCCATGCTCCTGACTTCATTAAAGTTCACAAACACGTCGTTTTCTTACAGAGGTCTCGTGTTGTAGGGCACCGTATCTGTGGGTTTGGTTTTCTCGCCATGTTTCTGTTGCCTTTGCCACATTGGATTTAAGCATCTGCTGATAAATTCCCACAGATTTAGATTCTAACTGTACTTGTAGAGAGGAAGTGCATATGCACACTTACTAAATACTAGTCTTTATGAGTTGCTCCTGTGAAAATATTTGAGTTGCCGAGTTCTTTGTGGTGAATAATGACGCTTTTACATACGTGTTGGTGAGCCAGACTTCAGTTCCTGAATCAAGGCTGCGTTCAAAAGCGTGCACACAATTTAAGCAGCAATATTGTAGGTTTGTTTTTTGGGTGTAAATGGTGGTGCTTTGACACTATGTTACCCCTATAGCATTTACTGTCCTTTCATACGTAAAGTTTCTGTTTATGTGACACTTTTGACACGCCTTCCCAAACCATGTCAAATGTAAATTGTTGGCCAGGAGCTTCTAAGGAGCTAGGAAAGAAAAGCGACAGGACTTCATTACGTTTCACCCGAGAAGCTTCTTCAGTTCTAAGACCAAATGGTGAAGAGTCCCACATTTTAAGCCCTATGGGAGTGTCCCTTAAGAGGCTCGGTGACCCACTATGTGCCTCATCACATGAGCCACGGTGTGAAAAAGGGTGTGGGTCAGCCACATACGTTTTTTTTTTTTTTTTGTTGGACATAACCAATGTGGAGTGAATCTCATGCAAAGGATATCCTGACTTTGCTGTAAAGGACACCAAATGAAAATGTTGCATTAAGATTTGAAACTGGTGACTGGCATCATCGGGAACCCATCGGGATTAAATTTGCTAAGGTGTTGGAGCCGTGTCGACAACAGGTCTGTGCAGTCTGATTTCTGTTTTTCCTTAAGCGTCATTCTTTCTAATGAAAGAATACATGTGTTACATTTGTCAGACCTGTGCTTCTTTTTATAAAAAAGTGTGCGATGGTGTAAGACCTACTGACCTTTCAAAATAAAAGCAAAAAGCATTGCATTGTTAAATAGAAAGCTCTTAAGCAAAAAAACATGCCTGAGCAAATGAGGCTGATAAACTAACACTTATCTGTTATCTCTGATGATTCTTGGAGAAATCTGCACAGATTTTTAGCAACATTGTTGTGGATTAAATGCTGATTATGGAAAACCAGAGTCCAGCACACCTCTTTTTGCACTCTGACTAACAAGCGAGCTCCTTCGAGGTGCTCGACGTTGGCACGGGGCTAACGAATATGCATTGATTTGTTTGTTGAAAGGGGGTGAATAATTCTGATGAGCTATTGATTGTAGTAAATCAAGCCATTTGTCACCTTGGTTAAGGGCAGAGGTGCTTTGCTGATGGGTTGTATAATGTATATGATTGGTGAACCTTGAAACAAGGCACTGAAAAATGACCACTTTGCTAACTGGCTGTTAAAGCTCATCATTCATCGAGGAATTTTATTGACAAGCTCAAGGCGACACAATTGCTGAACAGAAGCAAAAAAAAAAATACTTAAACTGTATTTTTATTAACTTCCAAAGTGGTTTCCGACTCTGAAGTTAAGCTCTGGTGGCTCTACGACACCACACTGAAGCAGCCGGTGCTTTCACACAAGGGCGGGAGGATTGCATAACCGGTGCGCCAAGAGATTTTGGACTGCACGAATGCCAGCAGCTTGTGAAGAATGGTTATTGTTTCAGAAAGAGTGAATGAAGGGGAGAGTGGGAGAGGAGAGGAGAGAGTGAAAGAGGAGTTCAAAAAGCAGAAAATAAGAGATGAATTCGAAGAAGGCGACGAAGTAGAACATCGGAGACGGGAGGAAAAAAAGAGAAAATAAAGGGAAGATGAGGAAAACTGCAGAAAATGACGGGATGGTGAGAACATGAGAGAGCAGCGTGGTCAAAGTGAAAGGGAGAGAGCTGAAGTTGAGAGAGAGAGAATGAAGGAGAGCGATGGTAAAAGTGTAGAAAAAGAACAAGAATCCAATTATATGTGGCTTCAAGGAGTCAGAGGGTCTCATCATGCATGTTGTTGTAGCGCTCTGACAGGACAGACCTGACTCAGCCCACTCTCTCTACACTTCCTCTGTGGGCACAATTGATTGGGAGGAAATGGCTCCTCATTATTTGTAGTTCATCAGTCCTTCCTGGTGGAGAGGGCTCTGGTTCAGAAGTTAACAATAAACATAGCACATGGCACATGGTTGCTGTTTGTGAAGATCTCAGAAATCTGCCGTCATCTCATTTTTAATTGCACGGTTGTCATGGAGTCACTTTGAGTTCAGCCTGCTGGTCTGTGTTACTTATTTGGCAAATCTAGATTGTATCCACGACTTTGGAAAAAATAGGAGTAAAACTACATTTTAATGATGATTTGAAATGAGTTTCTACAGATCGGCTGTTTCAGACACTGTGGCTGCTACATTTCTTCTCCATGTCTTACACTGGTGTCCAAACAGCCACTGTGAGGAAACCTCCGTGCACTCATTTTGAAGCATGATTGAAATTAACTTGATCAACGTCTTTAAAGATGTCACAGCATTATGCATGTTAATAAATTACACTTGTGTGTTACAACACGATAGTTTCCAGGCATCCACATCCCTGGAAAGTTTATATAATTTCCTCTGGGATTAATAACCTGTTCTGATTGTGATACTGACTCAACTACTGCGCACACTTTGTCACAATCATAAAGGCAGAACATGTTTCTGCAGTTTGTTCTCGCCTTCAGCCTGAACAAAACCTTTAAGTTGCCCTCTCTCACCTTACTTTGGACCTTACGATTAATGCTGGGCTGTGAATAAACTTCCTTCCTTCCTTCCTCCTTTCCTTCCTCCTTTCCTTCCTCCTTTCCTTCCTCCCCACATTGTGTGGAGATCTCCTTCGTTTGCTGAACTCCTCACTCGCACGGTTAAGCCTAACTGGAAGCCCCTCTTAACCCTACACTGCAGCCTTTCACCTCACTCGTTGCATCAACCCAAAGTGCAGTTACATGTCTGGGATGTTACGCTGAACATTACAACATAGATCTCCCTCTGAAGCATGATTCACGCGTTCATTTGAACATTCATTTATTGGAACGAACATCGAAATGCTGCAGGGCGGTTGAGCGTTTGTGCCCGAGTGCTCTCTCGCTACACCTCTGAGGATCCTTTGAACTCTGAAGTGCGCTAAAGACGCATCTGGTTACTTGGATACTTGAGTAACACTTTTGCGTTTTGGTTGTGCTAGTGCTCTCCAACCCAGTTTCATTTATAGTGCAGTTTTTTGTTCTTTCAGTGTATACTTTTCCTGTCTTCTTTACATTTGAAATCCTCATATTTCATGTCTGCTTGTTCCTGTTTAAATTTTGCATTGCTTCAGCTTTTCTTTAGAGCCCTGTCGGACTCTTGTCTGCACTCTATAAATAAATATTACTCTTTTGCTTGCTTTTGTCTGGGGTTGAGCTTGAACTGCATCAACAGTGGGTCTTATCAGTTGTAGCACTCGCCTTGTTTCTTGTTTTCTTTCTGCTGCCGACAGTCTAACAGACACGTTAAATTTCACAACGTTAGCTAACGCACCTTTTCATCCAGGACTCTTGTGTGCTTTAAATGGTGTCTTAGTCAAATAACTGAGTTACAGAAACGGTAAAGGTAAGGCTGTGACAGCTCGAGTTTTGATGCAGTGTCTCCTGTTCATCCATCAGGGTTATTGGTGCTCATGCTCCCCCGCTGGGCTTTGTTTTATTTCCAGTAAACTGCTCTCACCGCTGCTGTAAGGAACATGGTGTGTTGTTTTTGCACAGTGGAGAAGCAAAGAAGACATACTCTGTAAACATGCTGCAAATTTTGAGTATTAGTGCACCACAATAGCTGTAAATATATTCATTTAGGCACTTTTCAATCATTGCTCAGTTTGGGGAAAAAAGCTGTAGTGATAAATGATTTCATATTGTAGTTTCTACAAGCCACTGTCATGCATGTCCAATAATTCCATATTCTTTGGGGGAGCTCAACCAAATCAGCTCTGTGAGCAGATATGCTTTAATGTACAGGCTTTTACTCATGACTGAATAAGAGTGTGTACTTGCAGTTGTTGTGTGTGTTTATTTATGCACTTTAAAGTTCCATGGCGTTTTACATGAAAGAGGAAATCACCACCGGCTTCCAGACAAGAGTCGCTTTCCCTGAGCCGGGGAGAAAATTAAATGAGTCAGGATGTAAAATTTATTCATTATTTGATTTCCATCTCCTGACGCCGGCCACTGAATTCCTCTCTGTAACCGGCTAAGCACAAGTGCCTCTGGCGCATGGCTACAAGTGCACAATAACACCGCCTATCATTTTAATGCAGATGTTCCCAGCAGAAGAGCGTTTCGGCCGAGTGGAATATAATGTCCGTCAGAAATTAAGCTGTTTTTTTTTACTCCTCCTTTATTTTTAATGGGCATCGGAGCTGTTTTTCACTGAGTGCAATTAATTTACTCAGTTGAACAAAAGGATGTGATGGGATTTGTAAAAATAGTGTATGGCTTTATTGTGACGGAGGTTCATCCTGGATCAGGCTTTGGAAAATCTGTGTGAGGGAAATAAAAGAGGACAGAGCTTCAGATGATTTTCTGCTTCTCTCTCTGTTTAGTGCAACAGGAAGTCGAGGAAGAAACCAAAGGATTGAATAAACCTTACTGACGTGTGTCCAGATTGTGCTGGCAAAAAAATACATTTCAAATTAACAAAGAAACAGACAGCTGTCAATCCAGATAGTAAGAAATAGCTTCCTGTTGCCACTACTACTTCTTCCTGTTAAAAGGACGTTTTTCCTTTCCACTGTCACCAAAGTGCTTTCTGATAGGGGATCATCTGATTCTGTAATATTGTAAGGCCTTTACCTTTCAATATAAAGTGGCTTGAAGCGACTGCGATTATAAATTCATGTAGTGTATATTTTTCTTTTCACGTCTAAGCCCACAATATTCTTGCTAATCAACCCCAAACCAAGCAGATCGGGGCCTATGCCAGAGTGAGTAAGCCGCAGCTGGTCCTGTGTAATGACTCTCGTGTCTCTTGTGGATTTTAGCTGCATGGCCGCTTGGCCACACTCACGATATCTTGAGAAGAGTGGCTGGAACTGGCAAAGGCACAGAGCATTTACCCGTCCCTGGTCAAAACCGACGCCCACCCCTCCTTTTAACGTCTGACTAATGCAAAGTGGTTTTGAAAAATGTATATGTTTGTGTGAAACATTTACTACCACATAACTAAATGCTGTACAAACACCCCTGGAAGGTACAGTAAGTTATTTATGTGTTTAATCCCTGCCTAATGCACGTTCTCTTACACTTTGCGTTAAGATAATACATAATCAAACATCCCCAATGGCAGTTTTCTTTTCTAACACCATTTATTCTCCAAATACAGGAGGACTTTTTATTTCATGTTACTGAAACCATACACAGCAGCCCCACCCTGCCTCCTCTCATTTATTTCCCTCAAAACAATTGACTTCTATGTTTCTTTCTACATTTCTTTTCCAGTTGTGTCATTCAGAGCTGTGGGGTAAACCTTCAGCTGCTTTGTTTGACTGACATTAGAGCGCCGCTGAGGCTGGTGGGAGATATTTTTCTATTTTGATCTTCCACGCAAATGTTCTTTATTGAACTCAAACCAAAGCTTCACTGAGTTGGGTTTGGATTTTAATTATTTTTGTTATAGCCAAAGTGATGTGTAACTGTACGCAGTGCAGTAACGTTTTGGATGCTGCTGGCATACGGGTATGAAAACATCCAGAAGGCTTTTTTTTTTTTTTTGCTTCAAACTGGAGAAGAAGCATTTCCATCCTGCCTCCTTCTCTTACCTTAGAAAGACTGCTCAGATCCTTTGTCCTTTTTTTCTTTTCCTCCAGATGTTGAGGAAGGAAGCCGTGGTTACTTCTGCTGCTCCTCAGTGCTGAAGAAGCTCCTCCTGTCACTGATATCAAACTGCAGCCGCCGTTAATGGTGATACATTATGTCGGGCTCTTGTCTGATTAAGTGTACTTCATGTGCAGCAGTGTGGCAGCTTCCTGTCACGTGGCATCAGACCCGTCAGGGTGAACATCTGCTTTGTCCTTGCACTCTTACAAGTCAGGTTTTCCTATTGCTGCATGTCAGCGAACCTTTTTAGCTGCAGAGCAGCAGATTGCCCACAATCCTCCGGTTTTTCTGCTCCTTTGTGGGCTCAAGAGGTGCTTTTGTTCTCTGCTAAATGGAAGAGGCACGGCACAAAAAGTCTTTCTGGCTTCAGTTTTGTGTGTCTGTGTGTATCTGATTGTGAAGCTTGTAAAAATCCCTCTCCGTGCATTTATCACATGTTGCTACTACAGGCAGTTTACTCTTAAATGTTACAAAATAAAGGCAAATGAGCTTTTTTAACTTAAGCACTCAATGTGATTTTTATTTCCCAGTAACGTCTAATGGAAACAAAGTGAAACTCACGATTTACCCAAACAGCAGGCTGTTATTACAACAGAAACCCAGCTTTATATGAAAGAGAGGCAACACAAATGGAAGACACAAAGGTTACACAAGTAAAAACCAACATTTCTCTGAGTGCATTTTTGTAGCCTAACCTGAATATAAATGAAATGACAGATTTAATAGCTTTGGGGTCAGGATCTGTACTGTATATTCAAAAATAACAAGAGAGGGGGAAAAAAATAAAACTGCAACACAACAGTCCACTTGACGCCTCTTTAAATGAAATATCACAAATAATCACTGAAAGCATCAGTGTGTGTGAGGATCCTCTGTAATTCCTACCTCCCCTTTTTCAGAGGGCAAATGCTGCTCCACATAGGTTGATGCATCGACCCTCTCCACTACAGGGGGACCGAATACAGCAGAAGTGCTCAAAAAAGGGTCCTTATTAAAACACTCCACCACTCATTTCCTCCCCTCATGGCCTCTCGCCTGCAGCAATAACAGCGGCACCTGCAAAAACCGCCTCTTCTGACCTGCACAGGTGCTCCGGACTTGCTCCCCTGCCAGGAAAAAAAGCTAATTTTGACTTCAGGCTCTTGGTTTGAATTTTACGATGCGGAATTAAAAGACTGAGGGAGGGAAATAAAGTCTTGGATTCTAATTTTGTGCATCCCAGAGAGAGATGATTACAGAGAATAAAAGCTTTTAACAAGCATGGCATAAGGTAATCCACCACTCTCGCCCCTCACATCACCCATCAGCCAGTAAATGACACCCCGGGCCTGTCAGATTGATTGGCTGAAATTCCGTAACAGCACAATCAAACTGAGAGCCAGGACTGTGAGCCACCACAAGAGCTCTGATATTACATTTGAAATACATTGTGTGTGATGTAGTTTGTATGTCCCATCCATCTAGGCTCTCATATGTTAAAGTCTTTGCAGTTTTTAAAAAAACCAGAGAAATAATTGTGATCTATGTAGCAAACAGAACCGACCCGTTTTCTGTCCCAGCTGGAAACATTTGATATGTTGTTCGGACCGTCCTGACCTGCAGCTGGTTAAGTGTAAGAATCCAACCCATCATCATGGTCAAGAGTTCATAAGTCCAATACTGAAATTATACTTACAGGATCAAATGCTAAAAGAGAAATTCATCTACCAGAGGTATCGTGACAAATTTAGTACAAAATAACTGTAAAAATATTTGACTGGAGCTCCAAAGACCTTCTCTGCCTTCATGAGTACATTTTTAGAAAGGAGTTCCTGGTTTGTTTTAAATGATCTAGACAACACAGATACAGCTCCAGCAAATTCCAACTGCCTCATAAATGGAAGCCCATCACATGCTATGGCCATGGCATCTGGTCTGGCATATGAACAGTTGCTATCTTGTGTTTTTGGACCCATTGGGGCCATATTTGGAGAATGAGTGGAGCACAAAATTATCAGCAAACACTAAGAGGCTTGGTTAGCTTCCCTATAATTTATGGGTGAATCCCACAGATGGAGCTAACAAATCGCAATGAAAACTGGAGCATTACTACTTTATTAGTCTTATGTCCTTATGTCAATGGAAGGGAACAGAGCCGTATGTGTAATATTAATTTAATTGGATGACCAGTTCAAATGACAATAAAAACCTTTTAAAGCTTTGGTGACTTTGTCCCGAAGTTATACTTCAGTCAGGGGGCTCGGTCTGTGACCAGCATTTTGAGTTTATTTTAGATTTAGATTCTCTTATGTTATGTTGGAGTCATGCTAAGTTCCTGTGTTATTATTAGTTAGGGCTTAGTTGAGTTTTAGTCTGGTTTATGTTGTCTCTCATGTCTGTATGAGTCTTTTCCTGTCCTCTGTGTGGTTCTGTCGTGTCCCCCGTGTTTTACTTTTAGTATGTCAGTGCATTCGTCTCTTTTATCTGTTGCATGTGTCTCCTCCTCTCCTCAGTCTGTCATTGTGTTTCTCGTCTGTGTGTCCGTGTTGTCAAGCTCGTGTTGTCACGTCTACGTTCCATTAGGTTTCCTGTTTTATTTTCAAAGTCTTCTGCTCCCATGTTCAGTGTGTTTAGTTTTACTTCCTCTGTGGCGTTCAGGTGTATTTGTGTCAGCTGTGTTTCCCAGGTGTTTCCTCTTTACCCTCCTGTGTATTTAAGTGCTGTCTCCCTCTGTTCAGTGTCGAGTCGTCTGTTTGTATCACTTCATGTCAGGTCAGGGCTCAGATTTTTTCATGCATGCACCTATTCAGATTCATGTTTTCTTGTTACAGTTTTCATATTTAATCTTAGTTTATCCCACTTTAGGTTGTAGTTTTCCCCCCCAGCTCGCTTTGCCTTGTCTTCTGTTTGTGATTCAGCCTAATCAACGACTCGCTTTTCGTTGCACTTGGTTTCCTCTCTCCCGTGTCTGCTTTTGGGTCCACTCTTCAAACACACCGGCTACTCCGCCATGATAACTTCAAGCACGCGTACACACAGTTTCACATAATTATGGCTTTAATATTATTATTTTTGCAATCCAGAGTGTATTTACTGCCAGGATCAGCATCGAACAGACAGCGTGCTTCCTCCGTTGTATGCATGCATCAGTGCAACAGCATCACTGGTTAGTATAGTTTCAGCTGTTGATTGAACCTTTGGGGCACAACCTTTGAGTGCCGTCTCCCCCTCTAATAGAAGTCTGCTGGCACGCAGTGACTC
>VOQK01000378.1:66942-79133 GCA_015052645.1 Benitochromis conjunctus | reverse complement strand
TAAAATGTTGAAAATGTGCTAGCATCTTTTCCAGCCTTGTGTGCAAAAAGCACAATCCTCCACCCTTTGATGTGCATACATCCACCCACCAAACATAGAGACCAGACCAAGCGCCGACCACAACAGGCCATGTCATTGGTTAAGCTGTTTTTTCACAGTAAGATATGAGGAAGGGTATTAGCTGAGCCACTGCTGCCATTACGTTGGCCTTTGCTTGACCTATACGTAGAAGCCACTGGAGGAAAACAATTACATGGTTTCATCGACGCTTCAAAGCAAACCAAGTTTTAAAGCCTGTGCTTTTATGCTTAAATAAGCATATGAAAGAACTGACAAACTGAAGTTCATAGTTTTGTTTTGGAAGGCAAAATAAAGGCCATATGTTGCAGTTTATGTGAAGGAGCTGTCAGTTACCCAGCATATATTTAGATGGTTCAGTCTAAAGACAGTATGTCCAATGATCTCCCTGTAAATAATTAGTTAAAAACAGCTTATGGTTCCCCAGCTGCTAGCTGTATGAAATGAAGCTTGCTGGGTACTCGGCGTTCTTCTTGACGTGTAAATGAGAGGAAACACTTTTATTGTAACTAAGCTGCTGTATCCTTAAACAAAGGTCGGTGCTATCTGAGTGCTGCTGCGTTACACCTTAATGTATTTGCACACTTAGCCGAGCTACATTGACCCTTACAGAACTATTCATCCATTGGTGAAATGAATTCATGTGTTTGACTGAGTTGCTGGAAAGAGAGTAGAGTTTGTCCTGCTACAGCCGGGTGCTGCCAGCTTACAGCCAGTGCAGCCAAGTTGTAGATGGCACTGCTTCTGACATGCCATGGTCCTAATTCCCCGCTGCTATAGAAGAAATGTAA
This sequence comes from Benitochromis conjunctus, assembly GCA_015052645.1. NCBI lineage: Eukaryota > Metazoa > Chordata > Actinopteri > Cichliformes > Cichlidae > Benitochromis > Benitochromis conjunctus. Next base: position 78,264 of record VOQK01000378.1, on the reverse strand, counting down.
AATTGCTATTTGAAGGTTTGGGTTGTTTTTGTGATTTTTGTCGGCTTATTTTCCCACTTTTAGACATGCACAAATGAGTATATAATGTATATTTTGTAAAGAATTTCTTTCTTTATGCTGTCTTTTTGGGTCTTTAGCAAACATTTGTTGGGTTAGTTTACAGGTTTTTGTATGGATTATATTCCTCACTTCGATCATCACTGAACTCATGCATGCTCAGTAACAGCTTCTTCCTTTACTCAGCATTTCTATTTTAAGGGCTTAGACAGAAAGAGGTATAAGGTATGCCTCAGTATAATGGGAGCAGACATCAGTATTCACTGTACATAAGTCTGGACTAAGAATATATGATAATGGAAGCAGTGTAAATAAATTACTTCTTTCCTATTCATCGGTGGCCACAGGGCTCCAAGTGACGACAGAAACCATTACAATGACTGATATGAACCACAGTGATATGCTCATCGAGCCCCGCTGCATGCTGGGAGCCGGGCATGCAGCGGTGAGGCGGCGAGTGAAAGCCGGGCTGGGAGACCTCCTGGGGAAAACAAACTATCAGTGATGTGGGGGAAAGAAAGGTGAGCGTTTCCACCTCTCCCCGGACCACATTTTTACAATCACGTTATATCATTTCCACTGTGGGTTAGTGTCATGATGGAGAGGGGGATTTTTTTTTTTTTAAGATTTAGTGGTCGTGATGGTGAGGAGATGTATATTCACTTTATGGTTATTAGGACGGGAGAAAAGTGCACCTTCACTGCTGGTGATTTGGCACCTGTCCCAATTGGTGTGAAAGTGATAGCATGTCCCTCACAGGATCATTTAAATCCCTGTTAATGCTCTCCACAGTTAGCTTAGCCTCCAAGGGGACACGGGAGCTTCAGTGATCCTTCAACAGATTATATTTGTATTAATAATCTCAGTGCAGCTGCAGTCTGTGTTTATACAATTCAGAGTCGCACTGTCATGTTTTTATTCTTGCATTACAAATATTATGTAATGTGTCGTGGTGTGCTGTAAGCTTAAACCGGTTTCTGGTTTTATTATAGCAAGTAAGATTGTCATTGTTTTCAGTGTATTTTTTGGTTTAACTACAGTTTACTTGCTTTCTGTTTGGAAAAATTCAAAGGTGAATGTTTCAGCTCTACATCCATTGTGATCCAGTTTAACCTGGTTTCAAAATGGTTTAGCCACCAATCGGAGTTCCTTCAGTGGCCACTCGATGCTGGCTCTAAGAGGAAGTCAGTGCACAGAGACGTCCATGTTAATATGCTCAGCTTCAGCAGTGAAATAGTACGTCTATATCCTGGTTTAAAAGCTGTTTTAGTCCTGATACCAATTTCCCCTGTCAGAGCAGGAGGCGACACAGATACGTGTAGGAGGTGTTCGGCCTCACTTCCTCTAATTCCACTCACTGAACTTGACCGCTTTAGTTTTGGTGAGTGAAACTGTAGTATTTTATTAGTCTGTTGCTTATCAGTGATTAGCAGGTATGCATGTCAGTGCATTACACACGTACTGTACTGCTAGTGTCAACTAATAGTTTAGCCCTCTGGTCTAAATATGGTTCCAAAAAAACATGTCAACATGGTAGAACCACCAAAAACTCCAGTAATCAGTGCGAGGCATCACGACGGGACAACCCCGCCCTGGCAGAGAATGGATGAATGAATAAAGTGAGCGTATCAGTCAGTGAATAACCAGCAACGTGATGCTGTGCCAAGTCCCTAATACTTTGCAGCAGTGAGTTCTTGTTAAAAGGGAGGTTCTTCTTCCTACTGTCGCCAAGTGTTGCTCACAGGGGGTCGTCTGACTGATGGGGTTTTCTCCGTATAATTTTAGGGTCTTTACAATATAAAGCACCTTGAGGCAACTATCGTGATTTTGTGCTAAATAAATAATATTGAAATCAATAGAATTAACATTCATGCTGCAGCAGTGTTTACCCATGAAAGCTGGGTGAGCCCTACACATGTTCATGCAGTGCTGATGCCAAATGAGAGTGTGATTTTTGCAGTGCTCTGGAGAGAGACAGCATACTGAAAGTCTTTTTTTTCTATTCCTTCAAGCACAGAGATCCAAGTTATGTTTCTAACTTCATGCCACCTCTCGAACTTGTTCACTTTTTGCAGTTTTGTATAAAAATATATACATTTATAAATTTTCTCAGATCCTTATCGAGTTGCTCTTTAATTAAACTGTATTTTTAACATCAACACATACAAATACATAATGATTGTTTTTAATTGTAGCTTCTATTGTTGAATAAAAAAAGACTGTTTCATCTTAATTACTATGCTCAGGTCGCCGGGGTATTGTTCTTCTGCACAAAGCTGAGGAACAGCAGATGGCAGGACCTGAGATAAGCTCGCACATGTGCACACAGACACACACACACTATGCAGGAAGCAAATAAAAACCTCCACATCCACAGCTATACAGAGGTATATGCATGCATGCACAAACACAGTGTCTCTGCAACCTTATAATTAGAACCCAGTTGTCTCTTTGACACAGTCACACTCACCTTCTGTCGGCCTGCAAGCTATGCGCCTCTTTGTCTGAGAGACTCGCAGAGAAAAGAGCTGTCAGGTAACTGAGGGCTGACTTATGTGACACATGAGGCAGGATGAGGAAAAATGATACATGAGAAAGAAATGTAAGGAAGGAGGCATGGAGAGGGGAAAAAAGGAAAAGTACCACCCTGTGAAACATTTCACTGTCAAAAGCTGCTCAGATTTATCAACCCAGTTTTCTTTCTTTTCACATAATTGGAACGTAGCGCATGTGTGCACAGAGCCATAGGGAGACAGAAAACACATTTTGGCAGGGCTTGACAGGTTAGACAATGGTAGGGGGAAAAATACAGTCAGGAGACAATAGCAATAGGACCAAGAGGGAGACTGCACTGCTTATGTGTGTGTTCATGGATGAATGTATGCATGCTTTTGCATGAGGCAGCCTGTTGTTGCATCAGCGACACCAACAGATTATCTGATGTTACAGGCCACAGATTAATGACCTGCAGTAATTTGCCCACTGCTGTCTCCCCAAGTCAAGATGTGCCCCCTCTGTGTACACTTTAAGCATCCGTCAACAAATTTGAAAACATACAAAGGAGCAAAACTAAGCGGTGCGCCACAGACTCACAACGATGTGCCATACTCTGAAAATCATGCCCAGTGGAGGGGAAAGCAGTCAGCCAGGCAAATGCAGCCAAGAGCTGAAATAGTGGAAAAAAGCCTTAAACTGACATCAGCAAACAAAATTAGAGATTTTTAGCCAGAGGGTTACTTTAGCACATAGTGTCAGGTTTAAGCTAATGTTAGCAAGCTACAGTATTTACTTAAGGCTAAAATCATTATTGCTACATGAGAGGATTGTTTTGACACGCTGTGTGCAGTCAGCTGTTCGCTAAGCTTAGGTGTGTGTAACAGTAGCTGTTGCAGTGCCACAGGATAATTTAGCACCCCGTTTCCATTTGAAAGGTTTGTTTGCTGCGCGTTGCTACATTTCACTTTACTATGCAGACGAAACACTTTGGCTTAAGTCGTCTAAAAGTGAGAGTTGTACATTTTTAAATGTATCTTATTTGGTGATTAGTAATTAGCATTATCAGGTTGCTAATTCAAACCTGACGGCTTCCTGTTTCTGTGTAGTCTTTGTTCCTGCTGTGGGTACTCCAGCTTCCTCACATTCTTCAAAACCATACGTGTTGGAAAATGTGGCGACTCTGTGTTGGCTGTAGGTTTTCTAAATTTATAGCTAGTTATGTCATTCCATTATACCTATTATAATGTTCACCCTAAGGCTAATTAGATTTGATTACAGAGTGCCAACATCACAGTCACATCCAATCTAGCTTCTGTAACTCAACACAATCTCATAATTAGCATTTCCTTAAGTGGTTACTATGGAATTTATGATCGTGGATTTTAAGACACAACAGCTACTCATTATTCCTGTAAGACACTGAAACCTGCGTGATTTTAATGAGTTTATTGTGAGCAGAGAACAAAGCAGAGCTCCTGTGAGAAACGGCAGTCCAAATATACGTGTCGAGAAGAATCTGAGGATTTACACTGTTACTTAAACACGCATTAACCATTAATATTTATAAAACAACACATTATTAGCTGTATTTCTCATTGGACAACCTGTTGAAACGTGCGCAGACAGATGGATTTAATATTAGCAGTGAATAGATTGGACTTTGGCACAGCAGTTAGCACTGGCGACTTTCTGTTACTGACTCTGTATTACTGACATTATTTGACATTGAATATGGCTCTGGCCTGATCAGCTCCAACTTGGCCCCACAGTGAAACCCAGCTGATGTTTTATTCATCTTGTCTAAAATAACCTGACCCGACATAAACCACATCCTGCTGTTGGGGGGCTCCTCACCTATGATAGGCTGGAACAATCTGTCTCTACCCCCTAATAACGCACCCTCCGGCTATCTGCATTAATTCTCGGCTCCCCCGCTGGCTCTCTTTGCCGAATCCGTGCGTCCAGCCTGCGTACGCCCCGGGAGGTCATCGTTTCAGCATACATGTGAGACCAGATAAAGTGAGAATTACAGCCACATTTAATGGTGTCATTTAAAATCACGCTGAGGTCTGAGGTAGAGCTGTGCCTCTCGTCCACGCTGTCCTGCCTGTTTTTTCTCTGGTCTTCAGAAAGATGATGATGAGCTGGGAGAAACCAAGAGGCCAGACACATGCCGATAACAGCAGCAGGGCCATCGAGGCCGTTTTTTAATGAAGCTCTCGTTCTTTTTTAGTTAGCGGAAAATGACATCAAATAGAGGAGGGCGAGTAAGAGGTCATCCTGGATTGCCAGAAGTTTTGGACACAGGATACATATCGAGGGGGAACATTGCAGTGATTGCAATAGCCACTTTTTTAAGGACGGCTCTTTAATTTTACTTCAGGGATTTGTTCCTGTCTGCGGTCACCCCGTACTCCAGGCTTTATAAATCACAAATCACGGCACACCGGCTTCAATCACGGTTGTCCACTCCGAGACATCAGGTGAAATACAGCAGGCACCTTTCTTCACCTTTACGACAGAGTCCAGCGAAACTGTAAGCGCTTATAGTAACCGCCTTTAGCAGCAACGACTAAAGAAAAGCTTAAAAAGGAATCATTATCAGTCTCTCATGTTAATGTGGAAAAATGTTTGGCCCACTCTTCTTTACAACTTCGCTTCAGTTCATTAGGGCCAATCGTTTATGCACAGCTGTCTTAAGACTCAACAGCACTTCCACGAGGTTCGGGTCTGGACTTAAACCTCATGCATCACCTCTCATGCTGCATTTCGTTCTCACCACTGCCTAACAAACAACTGTATTGACACACCTTGATTCATTGCAGTGGATCAAAACCCAGCAGAGACTATGCAAGAGCAGTTATTTGCCTTAAAACGTAAGTGTGGTGTGTCGGCATTGACCTGCCATCACAAGTGAAACTGAGCTGCTCATAGACTTTTTACTAATGCAGTGAATCTTTAACAGCTGATACTTTTGCCGAAATGGAAAGAAACAAGACTTCAGAAGCTACTGTGTCTGCACATGAGGTTTGAGAAACAGGGCCTGTGTACACCGGCAGAATACTGGCTATTAGCAACATGCAAGCAATTATAGCCTTTTGTGTCATGAAGGCATTTTCCTAGTGCTAATCAACGGTTATGGTATATTATTACTTATCAGACTAACGTATCTGTTGAGGTCTGTGTGGCTGTGTTGGCGGTCAATGTAGGTTAGGGTGCATTTCTTCAATGTAAGAATCAGTACTCAGGTCCAACATTGGGCAGTAAAGCAAACAGACTTGGAATCCTGAATTCTCAAAGTAGCAAATCTCAACAACGTACAGAAAGAGTCCGGCTCTGATCACTTAGCAGAAAACGCAAAGGTGAGGTTTGCTGCGTTTGGCCAATAAGGCCTAGTTAAAGTCAGTATTTCCATTTATTTCTAAAGTCTCGTCCCAAGTGCAAGCCATCAAACAAAGGCCCAGGTCAAAAGTGTCCAGATAAAGTAACGTTGGCTGTGAGGAGATTATTGCATTGGCATCAGCCGTCTTCTTTATTAATAGTGCCTCTCTCTACTTCATCAGACATAAAGATCATGAATAATTTCTCTCAAGTTTTATTTCAGATTGTAAACATGTTGTCTGATATGAACCCAGGAGACTTCAAAGATACGTTTTCTCCTGAGTAAAGTGTTTGTGCTTATACATAAATATAAAATATATTATTTAAAGTAATGTAGGTCAAACAGCAGGGGGCAGATCCATCATAAAATGAGGTGTGTTAAAATGACTTTGTATTTCTGATGAGCAGCACTGTCTGCTTAACCCACATTGGTTTGTATCATTAACATCACCTACTTCTCAATTCAGCCCAACACCCCTACCCTGATTTTAAAAAATCAAATAAAGAAAATGTTTGATTTAAACTCTGCCACCGGCCAGCTGAGCAATCGTCCATTGCTGGCCATCAAGGGCATCTCTGATCTGACTATGAATAATCAATTATTTCAGCTAATGACCCTACAAGATCCCCTTTAGATGAGGTCAAGCTTCCAGTTGGCAGGCGCCCCTCTGCCCCCGCAGAGCCGACAAGCTATCCAACATTAGCGGGCGCTGACACGTCCTCCCAGCCTCCCTGATGGACTGAAGGACCGGCTCTCCTCCACTGTGACACAAAACTCTTGGTCTAAGTGCTCAGCTGTCTTGTCAGCCAGTCCATCTTCCCAAGCAGTCAATCTACAGTTTTTTTAATATCCAGGGTGTCGTGCTTAATTAGATGGTGGTGGAAAATATATGCAAGAGTGACAGCGATGCTGTAGGTCAGGAGATGACTGTCAAAGTGTCACACTGTGAGAATATTATCAGTATGTTAGCCTTGTTCCTTAATCCTGAGGAAGGGGAAATCAGAGCAGCTGAACAGGTACGATATGGGGTACAAAGAGGTAAGGTGCCATTTTTTGGCTCAGTGTTTTTATTTGAATGTTTAGACACCATTTCTGGTTTTGTGTCTTTACACTGACTCGTTAACTGGGCTGACTGGGATGTGTTAGTACCTATTTTAGGTCCCTGCCTCTGTCTCGTTGTCCGTTCACTTTGATGAAGCACTCCTGGTTCAGAGTTAGACTCCAGTCAGAATTAGCTACATGGAAAACAAAATATCCTTTCCTAACAAAGGAACCGGTGATAAAAAGACCAGCGCGTCCCCAAAGAGTGTGTCGGCTGGTTAGTGATGGTTAATGAGTCTAACCCGGGAGATTAGGGTTCAACTCCTGTGTACATTTTAGATTTTAGTTTTACTACATTTAGCCTAAGGAAAGAAATTTACTTTTTTCTTGCTGTTAGGCTGGATTTCACCAACAAAGCTCTGCACATTTTATGACTGGCTTATGTGGCAATAAAGAACATAAACAGGAAGTTTCGATGATTTATGACATTTTTGTTTAAAAAACTGCATTTCCATCATAATAACTGTGATTTAACAGTGTGAGAATGTCATTTTTAAACACAAGGCCGGATGAACGGAAAAATGAAAAAAGTTATTTAAACAAATCTCTCTGGTTTGCAACTGTACGCAGTTGCTAACTTAAATTAATTTTATTTTTTTAATGCAGATTTGCTCATGTATTAATTTTCTTTCCCTAAATTAAAAGTATATTTCACAAAGGTAAAGTGCTGGTTGTTTAAATTTTTTTTTAATGTCGAGGTGAGCGCTCAGGATTCTCCGAACTTTGACTTTGTATTTATTAATTACGTGCAGCCTGAAGCTGCTTGTTTCACATATTGTTGAATAAAGCTGTCAGTGGGCTGTCACTTGATGAAACGGGAGCATTTCCTGTTGTTAAAATGTCATCTTTAAATGCTGCTCAGAAATCTGAAGTGTGACTCAGCTACAAAGCAGCCGACGTCTTGAGCTGAGCAGGTGCTGAAACCTCCACATTTCATTTGAAGGCTGTCGTTCTTTATTTTTGGTGCTGAGTTTGAGTGAGAACCAAAATCTTCTGCAATTAAATGGACCACAGTCGCTCTCTGTGCCACTTTGTCTGGCAAACAGAGCTGCTGCTACACAAGTCAGTATTTTGGCATTTTCTAATTATGTTGGATTTGTATTTGTTAATCTTCAGTTTGGCCTGCTGGGAGATGAAGCAACATTTCATTTTCAAACAAAAACATGGGTTTTAGCCGCCGTCTAGGGTGATTGTGTGATTTGTGGATGTGTGTTTGTGCATTTTCATCATTGTTATACCAAAAAAAGAGGAAAAATCCTCAGTACTCCAGCAGGGAAATGAATTTCAGATTCAGCGCTGCAGAGCCTAACTGCTTTCAGCTCAGCCTCCAAGGTTCAAGGGAGGGTTGTTTTCCAATAGCTTTATTTTGCTCATGCCCATTGGGAATGATAAATATGCTTGTTTTACAAAATGATGTTGTTTGAATACAAAACAATGATTTCTGTTTCAGAGTCAGGTTCACTTTCTGTTTTTTAATGTGTAATATGGTTGAATTTTAAATGTGTGTTTTGGGAAAACACAATTTAAAAGGACAACTACTTATGCCCCAGAACGCACAGCTGGAACTGATGAGCTAAAGACCAGCGAACGCATAAAAATCAGCTTTTTTTTCCACTTGACAGTATCGGCAGCATTAGCGTGAGCAGCATGTGGCAGTGCTCTAACTAAATTTATCTCTTCACGATCTCATAATTTCTCAAACATTCTCGAGCTGCTTATGACCAAAATGTCAATCGCTGTGTTTTATCTGCGCTCTCGGTTTTACATTGAAATGTCACACAACCTGGTGTGCGTGCTACCTCTTTCCTTTAACATGCCGAGCAGGTGCAGTGATACCCACAATGGAGATGTTCATGTCCATAAAAGGTTTTGGACAGAAACAGTTGGTGTGTGGTTGTTTCCGTACACCACTACAATGAACTTTAAATCAAATAATCATGTGCAGACTTTCACCTTTAATTCAAATAGTTTTATAAAGATAATAGCGTTATTCATTAGGAATCATCGCCATCGTTACGCTACGAAAACAAAATAAACCTAAAGAGGACAAACATTAGCAGTGTGCACGGCTACAGAAACAATTACAGTGAAAGGTGACAGAATTATTGTTCATTCTTAAGAAAAACAACTTTACAACATATAACCAAGTCAATGTCTGAAGGTCTAATATGAAGAGATCAGTGGTTACACCCAAGGACAAGAGGGCCAGACTGGACTTTCCCACAGAAACCTCTAAAATAACCAGCAAAGTTCAGGAAAAAATGAATGTCTAGACACATAAAACCAAGACTAACTCGTATCATAAAGCTGAGAAGACAAAAGTTTGGAGGAGGAGAAAAACAGCTCATGATTCGAAGCACAGCGCATCATCAGTCAAACATGGCAGAGGCAGAAGCATGGATGCGTGCGGCTGAAGCGCTGAGGACTATACTGTGCTCAGATTCAGCCAAATGCTGCAGAACCAAACTGACAGTGTTTCACAGAGCAAATGATAATGAGCCAAAGCACGCTGCAAATGCAACTCGAGGGTTTCTCAAGGCAAAGAATGTTCTTTAAAGGTCAAGTTGGTCACGTGATCTCAACCCAACAGAGCAACATCAGCCACTGAAGGTGGCTGCACTAAAGGCCTTTCAGAGCCTACAGGAGGGAAGCACAGCAGACCTAATCGTGTGGATTTAATGCAGTGCTATCTGAGGGCATGACGATTACAGCCTGGAAATCTGTTTCTGCCACTGAATATTTTTTGTTTTTATGTTTTATGTCTTTTTTCCATAAGTAATTATCCTACTTTAATATCTCTAACTTGAATACTTAAAATCATGAGATACACAACTCAAAATTTCAAGACGTTACCCAGAAATTAAACCTCAAATTTTGAGGTAATAGTTTGGAAGCTCTTCTTAGCTCTGCCTGGAACAACTTCTTCTTTTCTTAAGTGGTGGAAACAAACTTGTTTTTTTTTTTTTTCTTGTATAAGTTTTTTTTTTATAGATGCTCTGATTATTTTAATTCTATGTAGCATAAATGATGAAACCTCCCAATGTTCAGTTTAATTCCATTCTATTAAATTTAAATAGCACCAAACCACAACAACAGTCACCTCGCTTTATATAAGTAAAGACACTACAATAAAAAAGAGAAAGCATCAACAAGCAGATGACTATGAGTGGCAGTGCTTGCTCATAGTGGGAAGGAAGAACTCCCTCTTAACAGGAAGAACCCTCCAGCAGAACCAGACTCACTGAGGGAGCGGCCATCTGTCGGAGTGAGGGGAGGAAACCAGGACAAAAACCATGTTGTGGATGAGAGCCAGAGATTAATAACTAATGATTTAAACAAAGAGGTGTATAAACACAGAAAGTTCAAAGACGTGAGAGTAGTCTCCAGCAGCCCAGAACTATTACTGTGTAACTAAGGGAGGATTCACGATCACCTGATCCAGGCCTAACTGTAAGCTTTATCAAGAAGCAACGTTTTAAACCTAATCTTAAAGTAGAGAGGGTGTTTGTCTCCCGTCATGCTGCCATGAAACAAATGGCATGCTTATGCAGTTTTCAGTCTTTTGCTTTCCCTTTTTAATGTACTTAAATAAATAAGGGAGTATTTAAAAAAATAATAATAATAATAAACATTTCTTGCATTTTTAGTCTTCTCAATCGGGGTTTAAATGATTTACCAACCACTGCATTTTCTCTTATAATGAACATTTTAAACTGCATTAGGACTTTTTGGGATACTGAGTTTGCGCTGCAGTGATTCACTCGTATCATGCCTGTCCTCAATCATTCATGTTAACAGTTTAATTTGAGCAAGAATAAACCCACAACAATTGCTTTGTTTTCAATTTCGCCCCTTTTTTTGTATGAGAAATAAGACATAACATTTAAAAAAATGTCATTCGGCCTTGCAGCAGCACGTCGTCTCTATCAGAAGACCTGTCATATCCTCTGGATTTCAAACATGGGGGCGGACATGTTCATCTTTTTTGAATGCAGAAGTGGAAACAATGCCAGGCAGCTTCCTTTCCTCCCCTGTTTTCCCCTTCATCTATTTCCTGCGATGATTCATCTGCTAAAGTCTTGTGCGTCGTTAATAAAATGTATCCTCTGAGTGAACCCACTGCCTGCTCAGAGGCTCTCCTTGGGTTTGTGTGCAGGCTTGGTGGCAATTTAATGACTGCTGAAGTGTCATCAAAACGAGCGTTGGTCTTTAACAGGGAAAAGGCCACCTCTGCTGTAATCATCCTTGACCTCTGCCGGGAACCTCGTGATAGAAGACCTTACTGT